>JAWPHD010022850.1:0-23863 GCA_037043455.1 Cyrtodaria siliqua | reverse complement strand
GTATATTTGCATTTGATTTATTCATAAGTTATTGAACACCTATATAGCAACGACTGTCAAACAATATGTACATTAAGTTAACCACATACGCAGACTCTAATAATATCATGTTAGATATTAGGTATAGCGCTGTGGTCTAGTGGTGTTGGACCCAGAACCGGGCTTCTTCCCCGCCATGACCATATGTGTTGTGTCCTGCTTAGTACTGATTATATCCAAGAAGGCATCGGAATAGATTAAAGTAAGTTCAGAGAGCCTTCCTTACAATCAAAAAACTAAAAACGTTTAAACTAATATCATGGAGTAAGTTGTAGAAAGAACAAATACATGATTATACAAGAAAGAACGTTCTCATGATAAAATGAAAGTACAAAACATCAGAAAGAACGCATACATGCTAAAAGAAAGAGCACATACTACGTGATAAAAAGAAAGAATAAATACGTGATATAAATACTAGACATTCATGTTATAGACATTTACTAGACATGTGGGACATATCGACATTTACTAGACATGTGGACATATCGACATTTACTAGACATGTGAACATGTAAACATTTCTAGGCATTTATTAGACAT
Source organism: Cyrtodaria siliqua (assembly GCA_037043455.1). Classification (NCBI taxonomy): domain Eukaryota; kingdom Metazoa; phylum Mollusca; class Bivalvia; order Adapedonta; family Hiatellidae; genus Cyrtodaria; species Cyrtodaria siliqua. The sequence goes on along the minus strand of JAWPHD010022850.1, from coordinate 23,281 downwards.
TTATTAGACATGTGATCATATCGAAATTTACTAGGCATGTGAACATGTAAACACTAGGCATGTAAACATATAGACATTTACTAGAATGTAAACATATAGGCGTAACTAGACATGGGAACATATAGATATTTACTATATAAGTAAACATATAGGCGTTACTAGACATGGGAACATATAGATATTTACTAGATAAGTAAACATATAGGCGTTACTAGACATGGGAACATATAGATATTTACTAGATAAGTAAACATAAAGACATTTACTAGAAATGTCATCATATAAACATGTACTAGTCATATGGACATATAGACATTTACTAGTCATATGGACATATAGACATTTACTAGTCATACGGACATAAAGACATTTACTTTTTCACAAACAAGTTTGTGTCTTGATATATGCTTTTGTCATCATATAAACATGTACTAGTCATATGGACATATAAACATGTACTAGTCATATGGACATATAAACATGTACTAGTCATATGAACATATAGACATTTACTAGTCATATGGACATATAGACATTTACTAGTCATATGGACACATAGACATTTACTAGTCATATGGACATATAGACATTTACTTTTTCACAAACAAGTTTGTGTCTTGATATATGCTTTTGTCATCATATAAACATGTACTAGTCATATGGACATATAAACATGTACTAGTCATATGGACATATAGACATTTACTAGTCATATGGACATATAAACATGTACTAGTCATATGGACATATAGACATTTACTAGTCATATGGACATATAGACATTTACTAGTCATATGGACATATAGACATTTACTTTTTCACAAACAAGTTATGCTTTTTATCGATAACTCATAAGTCTAATGTATGCAGATTGCATGCATGAATAAAAACAGTGATATAGAGAATAATTTATTACATTACATTTTATATAATTTCAATAGCACTTTTAAAGATTGCATCCTCTATTTACGGCCGCAGTAAAGTTAGATTAGTTATAGTACTATATTAATTACGGCGATTCAACCATTGTCATCATGAAACTGTCCATTTCATCATCCTGTGACATCTTGCTTTCATTTACGTCACGACCAAACAATTCCTCACAAAATTATCGTTGGAAATGTTTGTTTCTAGTTCAGATATAGCTGCACCCTGCCCGAAGTCGTTTGTATTTATAGTTTTGTTTTCTTCCAATGTACAAAAAATTTTAAAGTCGCCAACAAAGGAAATGTTCAGGACATCAGAGTAGTTACTTGTGACATCGATACCTTCGTCACTTTCAGAGTCACGCGATGACTTGACGAACGCTGTATCCAGACTACATCTCATCGTTTCATCAAGATCACTGCATTCATTGTCAGACATGACATCGCAAAGATCGTCAGTGACGTCACTATCCGAATCAGAATCAGATCGACAATTATTCTCCCAATAATATTTGCATTTTTCTTTTTAAATTATCAAACTCTGTAATCCTAAATGGACTCCATTTGTTTCTTCTCCCCTTGTTTGGTAGTTGAGGGATTCTGTTTCTTCAGCGCCATCTCCTCGCTCCCTAACAGGCAGCAGCGACGAATTGTGTTTCCTTTTGTTGTGAAAAAGCAGGTCACTGAGATATCGTGACAATAACGCTCGTTTGCCGCTTGTTTTACCCAATCTGCTGTTTGCTTCTGGTTTAGCTATTTCCTTTCCATGGCTGTGTTTAATTTTATCCAAAGAAAATGCCATATTTCATAGCTTATTGCACATATGAGCTCGTATATATCACCCGATATAATACACTAGCTAGCAGACGACAGAACAGAATCTCCGTCACTGAGACGTGTGCAGCTGCAAACCCCGTTCTTCAGAGACAAATTTGCATCCCTGCGTTTCACAACAAAATCAAAACTACTATTATCATATCCCCGTTATTTCTATGTATTCAGTACACGGGTATTGTTTGACAACATTCTGTCCAAATCAGACGTTCTTTCAAATACAGCAAATGTCTTCAACTTTGATTCTGAGACACCAGACTTCAACAAAATCATGTGTATTACGTCATAACATGTTCCGTGCTTTGTGACGTTTAACGTATTTATCTTCCCTTCAAAGCTGACCGATATACCGTGTCTGCCAACTAGTATCTGTAAAGATAAATTGAAATTCATAAATAAAATAATGACAAATTAAGATACTAGTGGATTGCTGCACGTAACTGTTTCGAGTCAAGACGATCGAGAAACACCATTTTTTAATGCAGTTTCTCAACATTGTGAAATGTATCAACATTTAAGTTCATACAGCTTTCGTTACAATCGATTTAAAATAAATAAATTTAAACAAACATTAAATATAATCAATCAGTGATTCTCTTACACGCCAGACAAACATGTAGAGATACATGAACATAATATGATACATACCAAATTAAACTGTTTAAGTTTACTATATCACCATGTATTCAAGTCCAGACATTTGTTTAAAATGAGTTGCAAGACATTATATCTGTTGGTATATATGAACACGGATGCTTCAGGCATGTCTCAAGTCACACGCTACATTATCAAATAACATCAACGCCCCTCCTCTTTGATTACAATCCTCAGATATTGTCGAGATTCAATTACATTTTTGTTACCCCTGTAGATGATTGTATAGTCTTGAAATATGCTCGGCCTGCTCATCAATACATATCTTATAATTATAAAAACTTTTATCCTGGATATATTTTATAATCTTTATAATCGTTCGCAATCTTTGCAAATGGTGACTTTCATGATTTTAATTATTTTGAAGCATGTCCCTAAAGACACGATCAGAATATATTATGGAATGGAATATCAGTAATATAAAATATAACACGTGTTTGATAATGTATCGGTTGTTTCTGTGTTGAGATCACTAGAAAGAAGACATTCTGAATACACAAAAACATATTTTAGAAAAATGTTTATATTACCTTTAACTAAGTTATGATCTGATTTACTTGAGTATAAAGTATTTTCTTCTATAATATTCTTCTATTCGCCTGTGGATATATGTAGTTGCAAGCTGTGAAAGACTCGAATGTAGAATTTGTATCCAGCTCAGTATATATACTATTCTCTACGGTATAATTGTCTACAATTATTCCGCCATCTTGTGTCACGTGCCTCTGACTTCCGGAAGTATGAACAAACTGGCTTTTTTTCCACTGGAGGGTGTGCGATAAAATCAAAGATTTAAAACTGTTTGAATGTAATAACGCGTGCTTGAGTCGGTAAATTGCAATTAATGTGTTATAGTAAACAGATGACATGATAAATATCCGTGTAGATTATGTAAAATATATGGCAGGCGCAAAATGAATATAATGATAAAATGAAACACTATATGTTACAATGAACGTTACCTTGAAGTTGTATAAAGTCTCGTAAACACGAAATTTATATATTGAAGACGTATTTGTTTGTAAATATAAACAAATTATACATAATGCTGAGTATTTAACAACAGTTATTATTGAGTAATAATTGAAAAGTATGCTTAAGTTGTTGTTAAAATACTGCCCTGGATAATTAATAATGGACATCTCACTTTTTGAACTTTAATCCAGTTAGGCTAATATTTTGAAACTTGTGTTTGAAATACAGTTTTTAATATTTAATATGCATTTAAAAGATGATTATTTAAGTTCTCAATTAAAGACTTGAGATGAAATTATGTGACAAACAATATAAACTATATACATCTCTATCGGTATTGTTGAAACAACAAATATTAATTCACGGATTTATTGTGTGTCTGTTTCTGAATGAATTGTTTGTCCTTGGGTACTTTGAGTACTTTGATGTACCGACGAAACAGCGAACCAGCGAAACAGCGAACCCAGAGCGAGTTTGGTTATTATGTATTTCCTAAAGAGCATGCATACTATTGTTAGAAAACGAAACAAACGGCGAGGTCATGCAATGTCACACTACTTTTTCGTTTTAGTTAATAAATGTAATAATACGGACACTGATAAGAAATTAAGTTTATTTACTAAAGTTTCGTTCTAGTATATAAATAAATACATAAATTTATAAGAACACATTTGTGCTTCTAAAGTTCAATCTGAACAGACCACACAGTAGGCCCATGTGTAATTATCTTGTCATCCGTTAACGGACATGCCTTAATTGCAATTGAAACAGCTAAACACGTGTACATTGTATTCAACCGTTGATCTTATATGTATACGACTGACCAATACGCGCTTCCTGCGCATTCCGGAAGTGCGAAGTACGTGACACAAGATGGTGGCATGATAAATGATAGCTGTACTGAAAATGCGTACTATACAACATGAATGTATTTGGGTTAACGCTGTGTATTCCTTCTCCTTATACAGTTCTCTATAGCAATACAGTCACAAAAAACGTTTCAACGATCGTTATGGATGGCAAAGACTAGATATATATTCTATACATCTAGTCTTTGCCATCCATATCAATGATTTTTGCTTAACTGAAATCTACTAGATAGTTCGAAAAATTCTTTCAGTCCCAAAACATTTTCGTCCGCATAAATTCTGTTTTCGTTTGCGTTAATATGATATATATGTATTTTGGGGTTTCTGTTGTAATTTTTTTTTTACCTCGAGTTGCAGCAGGACGACCCCAAAATACATATATAATAAACGGGATATGAAATGGTAGATACTTACTCAAGTTTGATTTTTTAAAATCTGAAAAACAAGTATGTACAAGAAATAAAATATGAAATGGTAGATACTAACTCAAGTTTGATTTTTTAAAATCTGAAAACAAGTATGTACAAAATATGAAATTTTTTAGGTGGGGATTCTGCTGTAATTTTTTTTTCAATCGAGATTTGATTTAACAACCTCAAAATACATATGAAAAACTCTTACCACAAGTTGCCGAAATAAACCGGTTCAGAGTTATATTTTGAGATTTTTTAATAAAGTTGATTGTTATCATAAAGGAAGACTGCAAACGAAAACGATAAAAGTAGAGAAAATAAAAATAAAAGAAACAGCTGGTATGTCTTTTTTACACCTGCTACAAGTGTAGTATAAAATGTTCATCTACCAAAGATATTTTTATCTACATGAAAGAATAAGCCGTAAAAGCATGGAACTCAAAAATAACCCTTGTATTACGTACAAACACCTGTAGTGTTATAGAAGATTGAGTTGTATTAAAAATCAAACGGGTCTGGTTCTTTCTTAAACAAACTTGGTCTAGGCGTCTCTACTGGAGCTGTTGCCTGTAGTTTAGGTGTCTTCGCTACATTTTTTTTGTTATCCCCAAAACTGATATAGCTGTCATTATACCCATATATATGAATGCAAATTTTTTAAAACCATCTACCGTTTTTCCTATCTCTTGCATGGAATATGTTTGTTTTTTTCTTCTTCCAAAACATCCTCCTGCTGTTCCAGCAACAAATCTATGTCATCTTTTTCTTCTCCTTGTTTTTCCAACAGACGGGAAAGAAGTTGCGTCTGTTTACGACTTTCTTCTGCTATGGTTTCCAGATAATACACCACATCTTCTGGTGTAGCTATTTCTTTTAATATTCTGTCACGTTCTATGTTGTCATGTGGTATAAGTTCGTCTGCCGTATATGGTTTTTCATCCTCTCTTATAATGTCCTCCCTTGTAATGTCCTCCCTTGTAATACGAGGGTTCCATATCTTTTTTAGTTCGTCATTTCCAATTCTATATCTTTTCATTGCTTGGTTTGCAGATATTTGTCCACGTAGTTCACGAAGTTCTTCTATTTGTTCTTGTGTCAAGTATCCTCTTTTGTTTTCCATGTTTTTATATTATGATATATTTTAATATTATTTTAAAATAATATTAAAACACAACCAATTTTAGTATCGTTTATATGCAGTTGAAGACTGTTTGGTACCGTCTGTATATATTTTGACACCGTCTGGATATAGTTTGACATTGTTTAACATCGCCTGAGTATCATCTGAGTACCATCTATGTATCATTTGATATTGTCTGTATACAGTTAAAGAATGTTTGGCATCATCTGTGTGTAGTTGAAGATTGTTTGGAATCTTTTGTGTGTAGTTGAAGATTGTTTAGCATCGTCTGTATATATTTTGATATCGTCTGGGTATTGTTTGAGTATAGTCTGTTTATATTTTGGCATGTTTTGTAATTGTTTAACATCGTCTGTGTGTATTTTGGGGCTATATGGGACTTATTTTGCTTGTAGCATTGCTTGTAGCAATTCTGTATGATAATCATGGCTAAAACATTGTTTGGTTATCAGTATGCTTAGAAGATAGATTCATAGGTTATTTTTGAGTTCCATGCTTTTACGGCTTATTCTTTCATGTAGATAAAAATATCTTTGGTAGATGAACATTTTATACTACACTTGTAGCAGGTGTAAAAAAGACATACCAGCTGTTTCTTTTATTTTTATTTTCTCTACTTTTATCGTTTTCGTTTGCAGTCATCGTTTATGATAACAATCAACTTTATTAAAAAATCTCAAAATATAACTCTGAACCGGTTTATTTCGGCAACTTGTGGTAAGAGTTTTTCATATGTATTTTGAGGTTGTTAAATCAAATCTCGATTGAAAAAAATTTACAGCAGAATCCCCACCTAAAAAAATTCATATTTTGTACATACTTGTTTTCAGATTTTAAAAAATCAAACTTGAGTAATTATCTACCATTTCATATTTTATTTCTTGTACATACTTGTTTTTCAGATTTTAAAAAATCAAACTTGAGTAAGTATCTACCATTTCATATCCCGTTTATTATATATGTATTTTGGGTTCGTCCTGCTGCAACTCGAGGTAAAAAAAAAAATTACAACAGAAACCCCAAAATACATATATATATATGTGATAGCGAGCAATGCGTACTGTTGACATTAGATTTTGAGTCGAAACTATTCAGTTGTGTAGTTTAATGTTATATATATACTGAAGCGAAAAAGAAACGCAACTCGGGAATTTCCGCTATATATTGTATATAATGCACACTTAATTCCACATAATATTCCAAACAAATCCCAAGAAGTTTTAAAAAAAATGTTGCAGTAAGTTAGAAAAAAAGACACAACTGTGATGTTGCAGACGTTTTAATCACAGTACACTTTGTAACAAGAAATTCATAAATGTTGAAGTTACTTTTTGAAAAATTGAACCATTTCAGTACTGCATTTAACGTAAAGAGTTTTCAAAATGTTGCATCATGAGTTTGCTCACATTCTTGAGCCGAACGCGTACTCTGTCAATAATGAAACTTTGAAGGAATACTATTTGCTTTGTTATGTGTTGTTTTAGTCTTTTTTTCCAAAATGAAAGGTATATGGTTACGTAAGGTAGCCATATACCATTCGCTTAACAGCAACATATTGTACATACAATATCATTACGTGGTTCGAGTATTAACGTTCATACCCCATCCAGCCCCTTCTCCAAGAAGCGAAAACGGGGTTGGCTGGGCTATGAAGTAAGATTTTAAATAAGGATACATATGTTAGGTGTCCGAACCTATCGTATGATATACCATGCAAACAATTGGGTTCAAATGTTTTACTGTACACAAACAAAGTGATTCGGTCCTCATTTGCATGTATATTACACTAGTGTATTACGAGAAATAAGTCATGGCTTTATTACACTCCCAGAAGCGATGTTATGCGATCAATGTGTTTATGGCATGCACCAGTATAATCATACAATTTCACGAACTGACACATTCTAGGGAAACAGTTTTCCTTATTGATACTATACCGTCCTCGTAACACATTTTGCTGAGTATCCGAAATGTTAAACTTAAATATGCAACGCGTAGCCATGAATCAAAATCGACCATTTAATGGTAGCAAATGCTGGCCCCGCTATCGCCGATGTGTGGGTTTGGGGTGGGGGTGGCGTAGAGGTAACGTGTTGTTTCCATTTGTTAATACTTGAATTGTTGTATTGAATTCCATTATGTAGACTTTTTCCGCCTATCATCTGACTTCTAAATATTTTACTTCACCTATTACTGTTCAGTATCGCAGTTGATCAAAACGAAAGACGTCACAACGGATTTAAATCCCGTAGTAAATATATTATGAATCAACTAAAACTTAGCTAACATCCTTTGACTTTTATCAGAAATGAAGCAGTAGTATGCAGAACGCTCGTGTGTTTACATGTCATGCTGTCTCTATCAAACGCTCGCACTCACGCACGCGTACGCACATTCGTACGGACACACACGCAAAGATATGCATCAAGTGCGCATGAACACACATACACACACACGTAATGAAAGAAATATAGCTTTACTATAAATGGCATGAAAAGGAAGACGCCGAAAATTATTTTATGCAATGTCCGTTATATTTAAATGAATGACTTCGTCTTTTCATGCTACCCGTCCGTTTTACCCGCTTAGCGTTCGTGTATTTTTATTTGGAAAATATAGTTATACGGATAAAGATAATAGCACTAGTTTTAATCAAGTTTGACGATACTAAACGATTTGATGACGACTGCAGTACATGTACACCATTATGACACCCTCTCAGGGCAAAACCCTACAACTACAGCATCATTCATTCCTTCTTGGTTATATCTTTCCTAGAACTGTATTCTATTTACACCTCTCTTCTTCTTTTTTTCCATTGAAACATGTATTTGAATATGTTGTGTTAATAATACTGCCATCTTGCAAATTGTTAATTATATGACTATGACGGGAAGGCCTTAATTACTGTTGGCAAAACTTATGGCCCAACGCTTTTGCTTGTATATAGAAGAAAAGCATACACTATATTGTTCGTGTGTATCTCATACTGCAAACTGGAGTGGGAGGGAGTGCGGGGTTGGGGCACGTGGTACGTGTGTATCTGATACTGAAACCTAGAGATGGTGGGAACACACACATGGTACGTATGTATTTGGTACTGAAACTTGAATTAGTACGTGTGTATCTGATACTGAAACCTGGAATGGGGAGCACGTGGTACGTGTGTATCTAATACTGAAACCTGGAATGGGGGCACGTGGACGTGTGTATCTGATAGTGAAACCTAGAGTAGGATGGGTGGCTCGCGGTACGTGTGTATCTGATACAGAACCTGGAATGGAGCGTACGTGGTACGTGAGTATCTGATACTGAAACCTAGAATGGGAGGAACGTGGTACGTGTGTATCTGATACTGAACGTGGAATGGGGCGCACGTTGTACGCGAGTATCTAAAACTGGAATTGGGGGGGAGCAGGTGGTAGGTGTGTATCTGATACTGAAACCTAGAGTGGGTTGGGGGTCATATGGTACGTGTGTATTTGGTACTGAAACTTGAAGTAATTAGTGTGTATCTGATACTGAAACCTGGAATGGGGGCACGTGGAACGTGTGTATCTGATACTGAAAACTGGAATGGGGACATGTGGTACGTGTGTATATGACATTGAAACCTCGATTGAGGTGGGGGCACGTGGTACGTGTGTATCTGATACTGAAATCTAGAGTGGGGCGCGTGGTACGTGTGTATCTGATACTGAAATCTGAAATGGGGGCACGTGATACGTGTGTATCTGATACTGAAAACTGGAATGGGGACATGTGGTACGTGTGTTTATGACATTGAAACCTGGATTGAGGTGGGGGCACGTGGTACGTGTGTATCACATACTGAAACCTGGAATGGGGGCACGTGGTACATGTGAAATTTGATACTGAAATCTGGAATGGGGGCACGTGGTACGCGTGTATCTGATACTGTAAGGTGGAATGAGGTAAAGGAACGTGGTACGTGTTTATCTGATATTGAAATCTGGGTGAGGTGATACTGTATCTTAGAATAGGGGGAACGTGGTACGTGTGTATCTGATACTGACGACTTGAGTGAGGTAGGGCACGTGGTACGTGTGTATCTGATACTGAAACGTGGAGTGGAGTGGAGGCACGTGGTACGTGTGTATCTGATATTGTAACCTGAAAAGGGGGGAACGTGGTAAGTGTGTATTTGATACTGTAACCTGGAATGGGTTGGATGGGATGGGGGCACGTGGTACGTGTGTATCTGATACTGAAACCTAGAGTGATGTGGGGGCACGTGGTACGTGTTTATATGGTACTGTAACCTGAAATGTGGGGAGCGTGGTAAGTGGGTATCTGATACTGTAACCTAGAATGGGTGGGGGCACGTGGTACGTGTGTATCTGATACTGAACCAGGAATTGTGGGCACGTGGTACGTGTGTATCTGATACTAAAACGTGGAATTAGGTACAAGTGGTACGTGTGTATCTGATACTGAACATGGAATGGAACGCAAGTGGTACGTGTGTATATTATACTGAACCAGGTATTGGGGGCACGTGGTACGTGTGTATCTGATACTGAAACTTAGAATGTTGGAGCTCGTGGTACGTGTGTATCTGATACTGAACCTGGAATGAAGGGGCACGTGGTACGTGTGTATCTGATACTGAAACGTGGAGTGAGGTGGGGGCACGTGGTACGTGTGTATCTGATAATGTAACCTGAAATAGGGGAACGTGGTAAGTGTGTATATGATACTGTAACCTGGAATGGGGTGGGGGCACGTGGTACGTGTGTATCTGATACTGAAACCTGGAACAGCGGAACGTGGTACTTGTGTATCTTATACTGAACCTGGAATGGGGAGCACGTGGTACTTGTGTATCTGACACTGAAACCTAGAATGGGGCGCACGTGGTACGTGTGTATCTGATACTGAACCTGGAATGCGGGGCATGTGCTACTTGTGTATCTGATACTGAAACCTAGAATGAGGCGCACGTGGTTCGTGTGTATCTGATACTGTAACCTGGAGTGAGGGCACGTGGAACGTGTGTATCTGATACTGAACGTGTAATGGGGAGGACGTATTATTTGTGTATCTGGTACTGAAACCTGGAATGGGGAGCACGTGGTACTTGTGTATCTGACACTGAAACCTAGAATGGGGCGCACGTGGTGCGTGTGTAATCTGATACTGAACCTGGAATGGGGCGCACGTTGTACGTGTGTATCTGATACTGAACCTGGAATGGGGCGCACGTGGTGCGTGTGTATCTGATACTGAAACCTAGAATGGGGCGCACGTTGTACGTGTGTATCTGATACTGAACCTGGAATGGGGCGCACGTGGTGCGTGTGTATCTGATACTGTACCTGGAATGGGGGAGGCACGTGCTATTTGTGTATTTGATACTAAAACCTAGATGAGCGCACGTGGTTCGTCTGTATCTGATACTGAACCTGGAATTGGGGGCACGTGGTACGTGTGTATCTGATACTGAAACCTGTATTAGGGCGCACGTTGTACGTGTGTATCTGATACTGAAACATAGAATGGGGCGCACGTTGTACGTGTGTATCTGATACTGAACCTGGAATGGGGCGCACGTGGCGCGTGTGTATCTGATACTGAACCTGGAATGGGGGGGGGGGGGGGCACGTGCTACTTGTGTATCTGATACTAAAACCTAGAATGAGGCGCAAGTGGTCCGTGTGTATCTGATATTGAACCTGGAATGGGGGGGGCACGTGGTACGTGTGTATCTGATACTGAAACCTGTAATAGGGCTCACGTGGTACGTGTGTATCTGATACTGTAACCTGAATTGAGGTGGAGGCACGTGGTACGTGTGTATCTGATACTGTAACCTGAAATGTGGTGGGGGAACGTGGTACGTGAGTATCTGATACTGAAAACTGAAGTGAGGTGCGGGCACGTGGTACGTGCTGCTGAACCTAGCATGAAGGGCACGTGGTACGTGTGTATCTGATACTGTAACCTTTTGTCGGGGCACGTGGAACGTGTGTATCTGATACTGAACGTGTACTGGGGAGAACGTAGTATTTGTGTATCTGGTACTGAAACCTGGAATGGAGTCCACGTGGTACGTGTGTATCTAATACTGTAACCTGGATTGGGGGCACGTTGTACTTTTATATGCCACGTGGTACGTGTGTATCTTATACTGAACCTGGAATGAGGTGGCGGGGATCATATGGTACATGTGTATCTTATACTGAAACCTTGAGTGAGGTGGCGGTGTCATGTGGTACGTGTGTATTGGAGTTGGGGCACGCGTTACGCGTGGGAATATCGAAAAAAAATAAACAATCCTTCTGTTGCATACATTACTTTACAAACCAGTATTGCCTATGACAAAACAACATAAATATCTCAATAACAATGTAGCACATGATTATAAGTAAGTTCAAATTTCAAAATATTCGCTCAAAACTGTAACAAACATGCATTTATTTGAACTTATTTTAATTCCTTCTTAATGATATCTGATGTACTATGCTTGAATTGTTACTGTAATCAAAAATCATACACATATTCTGACACGTGCACCCGCCCCAGACCCGTGCACGTCACTTCCCATGGAACTCAGCCCTTCATCACCGGTCTCGTCATCAGAACGTTTCAATAAGGTGTTCATGAAACTCTCTTTGGCTTCGTCGTTTGATGGAATAGTAAATACACCATGGAACCCAGCCCTTCATCAATGGTCTCGTCATCAGAACGTTTCAATAAGATGTTCATACAACTTTCTATAGCTTCGTCGTATGATGGAATAGTAAATATACCATCGTTACTGAAAACGTTCCTAATAGCATCAAGGTTAACAACTGTCTCATCCGAACCGACATCGTAGATATTTCTTTCCAACTCACAAATGCTGCTACACTCATTGTCATTGCCCATAACGTTCTCGTCATCATCACAATCGCTGACAAAGGCTTCATCGTCCTCGTCCATTAGACAATCATTAAATAGATCCCTTCCTTTCAGAATAACTGTATCATCTAGAACAGAACTTACAGAGTCCTCCATACTCGCAATGCTGTCAACAAACGTTCATCCTGTGATTTAAAAGCATCTTCAAATTCATTACGCAAATGCGTTGTTCAAGAGACTTCTTTCAACACAGTTTATCGTTGAAGCAAAGTCGGATTCATGTTCTTTCCATCCTGGAAATATTGAACAGCATCAGTTAGAGACTTGTTGTGTGTAGGTCATACTATCATTGATATAACGGTGCATCAGTTCTAATTTTCCAGAAACCTGAACATCTGTATTGTTTAAGTTCCTCTTATTCAAATTCTTCTTGATAGAAGCATGTTTTTTTTCGGAGCGACGCCTTGAGATTTTCATAATCATTGACCTTAAATCCTGCAGCTTCTGTTTGGCACGTGGTATAGTGGTCATCTTTGATTTGCCACAGTCTATTGGTTTAACAACAATGGTAGACTTGTTTTCATCCGCTCCCAAAGATCGTAATACCTTCAGGATTTTAGTTTTCCCAGACAAAGCTTTCTCCATACCCTGGTGGAAAATGCAAATAATGCAAAGCAACACGTATCGTCTTGAAGTGTATATGTTTGGAGCACCATTTTGATTACGTCATTACACGTTTTGTACCTCGTGACATCCTGGATGACGACAGCCTCGTTATTCAAAATAACACTGACGTTCTGTCTTTGCTTCTGAATATCAATCTGCAAAATGAATCGGTAAAATATATAAGAATATAATAATAAAAAGAAACGGTAACTGATGTATATTTATTGATAGTTCACTGAGAAATGAATTGTTAAAAAAAAAATGATGATGGTAAACGATTGCAAGTACATTTGTTTTTGTTTGTTTTTGTTAATTATTATAGTAGTTCCGACAATTATGTAAACATGGGTTCATCGTTATATTATTTAACCACTTCAACAAACATTGATAGTTACAAATGACTAGATGCGGCATTTAACTATATTCAAACCAAAAATACAATACACACTTAGAGCAAGACAACAGTACAATTTTGTTATATGATAGTGTATTACTCACTGCTATACCAAGAGAATGCTTACATGGTAATGTGTTTGCAGAGTATTTAAGCATACAATATTGCTTTTGTGTGATAGTGAAAAATCCCCAGTTTGTGATTTCCACAACTGAATGAGTACCGGTACCATTCCCCAAAGGGTGAAACAAAATCGCTGCTTTTGTTTTGTTTTATTTTATTTTTTTACTGTTACCTTATACACAACATGAGATTAATTATCCAATGAAACACGTGTTAATTTTGACAATTTTCAATGAACCAAGCAATATCTGTTGATATAGGTCAATATAAACCACTCATGAAACCACATGTGGTCACTGGCTTGTATGACTTTAAAACTGCACTGGCCAATTTGCCCTGCTGATAAGCATCAGCTCAGATTGAGCCATTTCATGTGTCTTATTCCTAAGAGTGAATATGCCTCTCCTTTATAGCAATGATTTGGAAGAAATGTAATTTATTAATCATAAAATTACCATCAATGCACACACTTGCTCTATATAAGAAAGGTTGGGTGTATTCAATAACGTCGGCGAATAATTAAAAAAGTACCCACACATCAAATTTCCATTAATATTTCTTGAAAATAATATCACTCGCATGCATTCAATCAACGTTCATTCCAATATGTATCCCATGTGTGCATTTTACTAAAGACTCGACTGAAATTACCATTTTACTGGTTGATATTATAGCGTTTCCAAATAGATCTTGAACAATACAATGTTGGTAATATAAAGTGAAATAATGTTGATGATCCGATCGTGAAGAATAACGAGAACAACAAAAATTCATATAAATCGGCCACCAAAACATACAAAAAGACTTTAAATGCATTTATTAATAAACATAAATATGATAGCCAGCAAACACTTAGACATCTCCATTCAAAACGTCCTAAAGAATATTGGCGATATCTCAATAGTATGAAGCCCAAACCATTTAGCAAGGCGCCGCAATTAAACGACCTGTATGAGTATTTTAAAAATATGATAATGATCCATTCGAATTTAATGTTGCGGATGACGATGTCTTTTTAAACTTGCCAATCACGCCAGAAGAGATTTTAAAAAATATATCTAAACTTAAAAACTCAAAAGCCTCTACTGATGACCAAATAATAAATGAATATATTAAGGTTACTCAAGAAGTCATGCTACCGATATATACAAAGCTCTTCAATATTAGTCTTGATACAGGGTACATAGCGCAAACTCCTAAGTAATGAAATTAAAGGCAAATTCTTCCGTATAATCTATAACATGTATCAAAACATTAAATAATGTGTGTCTATAAATAACGATACCTCGAGTTTCTTTGTGAGTCTATGCGGCGTCCGTCAAGATGAAAATGTATCACCGATACTGTTTGCTATCTTTTAAAATGACTTACAGACGTATTTGCTTACCACAGGCCTAGATGAAATTAAAGTCGAACCCCAAATACATGTCTTTATAAAGATTATAATACTACTATATGCCGACGATACCATTATCCTAGGTGATCACCCCGAAAGTTTCCAATTAAGTCTAAATAGATTCCACGAGTATTGTATATCATGGAAATTAAAAGTTAACTACAGCAAAACTAAAATAATTGTCTTTGGTGCCTGACACATAAACCGTTTCTCATTAAACATAGGACCGGAAAAAATCGAAATAACAAATAAAAACAAACACCTAGGATTAATATTTACTAGCTCGGGTAGCTTTCTAAACACAAGAAAACACTTGGCCGAACAAGCCAAGAAAGCGTCATTTCTACTTTATCGGAGAATCAATAACCTAGACCTACCCTTAGACCTCAACTTAAATTGTTAGACCAGATAATTCTACCAATATTAACCTACAATTGCGTAGTTTGTGGATATGAAAACTTAGTAGATATAATAGAACGTGTACATACTGATTTTTAAAAAAGAATTACAAACAGTAAAAAAGCACCCTTTCTTACATGCCTTATGCGGAATTAGGCAGACACCCAATAGCAGTCACTAAATAAACGAGAATGATAAACTTTTGGAATAAATTGATCTTAGGTAAACAAACAAAACTTAGTTACTTACGTTATGAATCAATGTTTAACACAGCTAATTACGAATACAAGTGGTTAACATACATTCAAAATAATAATTATATACAAAACAGGAAATTCCGATATTTGGACAATCGCCATTTATTGCAAAGCAAATATGTCCATCGATCCATTAACAAAACTTTAATTGATTAATGTACACTATCATGGAGGGCAGACCAAACAGAATCATCCAAAGGTCGTAATTATAACACCTTTGATTTGAACCTTATCTAAAGTTACCGAAAAACTACTATATTAGTGTATTCAAATTTCGAACAACTAAACATAGATTTCCTGTCGAAACTGGTAGGTTTGCGAATATCCCGTACAACTTAAGGCACTGTACTCTGTGTGACTCTGATATTGGCGGCGAATTTCTCTATCTCTTAAAATGCCCTCATTTCGACGTTCTGCGTAAAAAGTACATTCCAAGGTATTTTTACCGTCACGCAAAAGTTATCAAAAATATAAGGAGCTTTTAACTCATTCGTCAACCAAAATACAAATCAGTCTATGTGTCTTTGTCCGAATTATATTACAAAAGGTTAACAATAAGTATATATATATATATATATATTTACATGCTTCACATTTGAAGCTGCAGTGTTATTCCACGAAACTGTTATCCCCCTAACTTTTCCCACCACTGGGGTTTGTGTGTGTGTGTGTGTGTGTGTGTGTGTGCATGCGTGATTCTTTTTAATTCAAAATTAGTAATCGTATAATTTGTTGTATGCATAATAATTCTCTCATGTTGTTGTACCTCATGTTGCCTGAGATTGTACATATTAAAAGATTGTTCTGTTCTATTAATATAATAAGTACTGTAAATGACATCATTAAAATATAACTATTTCTAAGATCTGCTTTTGGTAGGATATTAAAAATAATATGAATTTTAGGCACTGCCTAAGACCGAGCAGAGCTCTTACTCTTTGTTTCTTCCTTTAAAGGAACACACAGCAATCTTGAGGTAGAGATAAAGTTGATGTCAGCCATTACAATTACACCTATATGCATAGAACCAATATCATGTTGAATTTAATCTGCTTGCATAACCATATATTTAAATAAAAAGTAAAAAATATGATAGATGTTTAGCTTTTCACGTTTGCTTCATTATTCTACCATGTTTAAATGTACTATGGATGCAATATAATCAACATATAGTGGCGTAGATGATTTTAGGCACTGCAGGTCCGGAATACACCACTTTAATTCTAATTTAAAAAACAAACAAAGTAAAAACAAAATTGGAGAGTATTCCACCAGAGACCAGACACCGCTAGCAACGTCTGACTTATACTTATAAATAATGGTCTATACACATTACGTTGTCCCGCCTTAATTCCATTAAGCAATGGAAAAGCTTATATTAGCAGGATTTCATAACGGATATTTCGACAATAAAAAACTCTTATTTTTACTGAAAAAAATGCGATAACATGCTTAAAATTACCTATTAAATGTTTTAATTTTACCGTATGCCAACATTTTAAGCCGAAATTAAGGTTTTATTTCATACCCCAGCCAACCCCGTTTTCGTTTCTTGGAGAAGGGGTTGGGATGGGGTATGAAAGTTAAAGGGAGTACATCAGGCTTTTCAAAGGGGTCTAGGGGTCCGACTTAAAATTGACAAATAATGATATCTTCTATTTTAAAACGCCTAAACATAATGAATGATCCTGAAAATGACCCCTTTGCTACAAGAAAATTCATTCTGTACAGTAATACGTGCTATCCTAGGTTACGCACTAGGGTTAATTTCAGCATTGTATGCCCGATTCCGTCCTAGCTATATGGTGTATTCGAAGTTTTAACCTTAACAGTATGGTTCGAACATCATATTTTGATGGATATAAGTGTTTTATCATGAACTGGAACAATTTTATAATTTAAGATATTTCTAGAAAAATCCTGATGTACTCCCTTTAATATTCGGACCACATGATGAGAACTCAGAATTTCAAAAAATAGCAAGATTATCGTGAGTCCGTTTAACGAGTTTGCTGGAATAATAAAATGTAATCAAATGATTTCAATATACAATTATACACAGCAATTTAAATATGTTTCCCGAATAATGTTATTACGCAAATTAATGCCCACCCCCATCCTATCCAACGTGTGAGAATCATAGCCCTTATGTATTGTACTTAATATAGAGTTATTAATTTTCTTATAGAGCATATAGTAACAGGACTATAGAGTATATAGTAACAGGGCTATAGAGTATATAGTAACAGGGCTATAGAGTATAAAGTAACAGGGCTATAGAGTATATAGTAACAGGGCTATAGAGTATATAGTAACGGGGCTATATAGTATAAAGTAACGGGGCTAAAGAGTATATAGTAACAGGACTATAGAGTATATAGTAACAGGGCTATAGAGTATATAGTAACTGGGCTATAGAGTATATAGTAACAGGGCTATAGAGCATATAGTAACAGGGCTATAGAGTATATAGTAACTGGGCTATAGAGTATATAGTAACAGGACTATAGAGTATATAGTAACAGAACTATAGAGTATATAGTAACAGGGCTATAGAGTATATAGTAACAGGGTTATAGAGCATATAGTAACAGGGCTATAGAGCATATAGTAACAGGTCTATAGAGCATATAGTAACAGGGCTATAGAGCATATAGTAACAGGTCTATACAGCATATAGTAACAGGGATATACAGCATATAGTAACAGGTCTATAGAGTATATAGTAACAGGTCTATAGAGCATATAGTAACAGGGATATAGAGCATGAAGTGACAGGGCTATAGAGCATATAGTGACAGGGCTATAGAGCATATAGTAACAGGGCTATAGAGCATATAGTAACAGGGCTATAGAGTATATAGTAACAGGACTATAGAGCATATAGTAACAGGGCTATAGAGCATATAGTAACAGGAGTATAGAGAATATAGTAACAGGGTTATAGAGCATATAGTAACAGGACTATAGAGCATATAGTAACAGGGCTATAGAGCATATAGTAACAGGGATATAGAGCATATAGTAACATGGCTATAGAGTATATAGTAACGACTATAGAGTATATAGTAACAGTGCTATAGAGCATATAGTAACAGGTCTATAGAGCATATAGTAAGAGGGCTATAGAGCATATAGTAACAGGTCTATACAGCATATAGTAACAGGGCTATACAGCTTATAGTAACAGGTCTATAGAGCATATAGTAACAGGGCTATAGAGCATATAGTAACAGGGATATAGAGCATATAGTAACAGGGCTATAGAGTATATAGTAACAGTGCTATAGAGTATATAGTAACAGGGCCATATAGTATATAGTAAAGTGCTATAGAGCATATAGTAACAATGCTATAGAGCATATAGTAACATGGCTATAGAGTATATAGTAACAGGGATATAGAATATATAGTAACAGTGCTATAGAGTATACAGTAACAGGGCTATAGAGTATACAGTAACAGTGCTATAGAGTATATAGTAACCGGGCTATAGAGTATACAGTAACAGTGCTATAGAGTATACAGTAACAGGGCTATAGAGTATACAGTAACAGGGCTATAGAGCATACAGTAACAGGGCTATGGAGCATATAGTAACAGGGCTATAGAGCAAATAGTAACAGGGCTATAGAGCATATAGTAACAGGGCTATAGAGGATATAGTAACATGACTATAGAGCATATAGTAACAGGGCTATAGAGCATATATTAACAGGGCTATAGAGCATATAGTAACATGGCTGTAGAGTATATAGTAACAGGGCTATAGAGTATATAGTAACAGTGCTATAGCGCATACAGTAACAGGGCTATAGAGCATATAGTAAAAGGGCTCTAGAGCATATAGTAACAGTGCTATAGAGCATATAGTAACATGGCTATAGAGCATATAGTAACAGTGCTATAGAGCATAAATTAGCAGTGCTATAGAGCATATATTAACATGGCTATAGAGTATATAGTAACAGGGCTATAGAGTATATAGTAGCAGTGCTATAGAGTATACAGTAACATGGCTATAGAATATACATTAACAGGGCTATAGAGTATACAGTAACAGTGCTATAGAGTATACACTAACAGGGCTATAGAGTATACAGTGACAGTGTTATAGAGTATACAGTAACAGGGCTGTAGAGTATACAGTAACAGGGCTATAGAGCATATAGTTACAGGGCTATAGAGCATAAAGTAACAGGGCTATAGAGCATATAGTAAGAGTGATATAGAGCAGATAGTAACAGGGCTATAGAGCATATAGTAACAGGGCTATAGAGCATATAGTAACAGGGCTATAGAGCATATAGTAACAGTGCTATAGAGCATATAGTAACCTGGCTATAGAGCATACAGTAACATGGATATAGGGTATACAGTAGCAGTGCCATAGAGTATACAGTAACAGGGCTATAGAGCATACAGTAACAGGGCTATAGAGCATACATAGTAACAGGGCTATAGAGTATATAGTAACATGGCTATAGAGTATATAGTAACAGGGCTATAGAGTATATAGTAACAGGGCTATAGAGTATATAGTAACAGGGCTATAGAGTATATAGTAACAGGGCTATAGAGTATATAGTAACAGGGCTTTGTTTACCTTAAGCCTCAGTCACATTGCCTTTACGATCGCTTGCGATTCCCCAAGTCGCAGAGTGAAAAAGTCGCGGCGAGGTCGGAGGCAATCGCAGACGTTGCAGTCACACTACGAGGTTCATTACGATACATCGCATGACCAAAATCGGACAGCAATCGTGCGACGGTCGCAAAGATCCGTGACTTGTCGTACGAATTGCTGAGATCGCACGTGCGACTGTCTACGGTCACTTGCAGAATATTGCGATTGGCTGAGCGACTACATGTGACCTGTCGTGTGGTATATAAATTCATCTTCTCATATGTGATTTGAGCATTGCCAGATATAAAAGTATAACTAAATCCAACTAAATATTGTGACACTATAAGTTTCCCGATAATATTTCAATGAATAAAACTTGGTTTATTATTTTATCTTTATATATTTTATTATAATCTCCGCAGCTGGTAGCAAATAGATCTCAGAGGTGGAGCTACTTTAAAATCGTTCGCACGAAATGTCGTGGACATGCACCATCTATCGTAAGACCGATCAAAGGATGTGCAACTGGTAGTGCAACTGTACGCAGCTGCACAGGTGCCCAAAAATATTGAGAAAATATTGAGATCATCTGCGATCACTTTCGAAAGCCTGCGAGATGTCGTGCATATAGTTGTACGACGTCTTGCAACCATGTGCGATCACTTCGGTCGCAACAAGGTTTTTGTGCATGTTCAAAAACCTTGTTGCGACCGATTTTGGTTGTACGAGTATCTGCGATCGCCTGCGACTGCATACGGCTTACCGCACGATTTTCTGCGACCTCTTGCGATTTTCTTCATTTTCTTGATCGCAATAAGTCGTAAGGCCAATGTCAGTGTGGCAATACCACGTGACCTATGATGTCATACAGCCTACAAAACCAAGACAAAAAATGTCAATATTGAGCTCGCTTCAGGTCGCAAAATAGCTGTAAGTATTTTATTTCTTCTCCGATTTTTATGGCATATAGGCCATGCTAAGCGGAAAAATATAAGCTTTCCACGAAGTACATGTTCCCCATCGCCAGTTGGGCAGTTTTTTCCAACACTCAAGAAAACCTTGAAGTTAGTTGGCATTACAGCGGACTTCTGTTCCAAGCCGTTCTGTGTTTCCTCCATTTTCTTGCTTTTGCATGATTTTAAAGCCAGCTCAACTCTGTCAACTACAACCGGGAACACCGGAGACCACATCGAACCATATTAGAGAGAAAACGTCAAATTTTAATGCAGAATTTACCTTTTATTCAAGTTTGCAAAAAAATGGCACCAGTTACAAGCAAAAATATATCGGCTACTAGTCCAAGTTGATTTGTAGATAGACTACAATGCAAATTCATGTCTTCTGTTTTTAATGGAAATAAACTATTTCTGTCGAATATTTAACCTATATTTACGCTGGCCTGTTTGAAGTATGCATGTTTAACAGTATTCAGTGTTTTGAAATGGGATTTACTGAGTCAACCTAGCTATCGTAATTGTTTTTACTACATCAGCTTAATCTGTATTTATTTGTAAATATTCCATGTTATGTCATAATTTCATTTATATTTTGACAGAATCATGACGAGACCTAAATCAAGACTCGCGCTTGGTAGGCGATCCAAATAAAGCATTGGTAAATATCGTCAAAAGACGATCCAACTTCAACGGGCATGGATTCGCACCGACGACGAAGTATTCAACAGAATCGAATTTTCAGCTAGTGCCTCGAGACCTTATACTGCAAAGGCACCAGGAACTGGATTAAAAACGTTTTCACCACTGAAAGCCAAGTTTACACCACAAAAAAGGTCTGTAAAGGGTGTGAAGAGAATATCTTCAACATCGCGTACATGTTCCAACACAGAGAGAACACCATCTAAATCACCATTTCCGAAAAAAACGAGAAGGACTCTGTATAAGGACACTGATGACACTGACATAGCACTTGAGCTATTAGAGACGGAACTTCTTGATGAAAACACAGACAACATAGACAATCCTCTTATAGGTGAAATGATAAAATTGGTACCGTCTGTTATGGAATCGATGAGTGCAGAAGGATATGCTAATGAATTATTGCAGTTCTTTAAACTAGTCAGTGAGAGCAAGTTTCCTATGAAAAACATTGCCTTACAATTATGGATGGAAGTAGTGAAGTGGTTTAGTATCGAGAGTACGACTGAAATGAGATATTCTGAAAATACCAAAAAGTTTTGGAAACTTGGATATCGTTTGTTTGGAGGTCAATTTCTGTATTTCATGTCTGGATCAAAAAACAGAAATGCGGTGGTGACGGACGAAGCTGAGAGAGGCATATATCGTCCTGCTAATTCAGAGATCAACTTTGCCGTGCCAGGGAAAGACATTCTAACGTCCTACTCTCCGTATGAGATAAAAACAGATAGTCAGGGCAGAAAACCTGGAATATTTAAAGATATGTTGGAAACACTTGCCGCCTCGAATTCGGATGCTTCATACTGTTTGACATTCGATGGTAAAAAACTTAAACGCGGTTTAAACAAGTCATCGGGTGATGTAGATTTACTTGGCTTTGAGGAAGGCCTTTCGCTACGTGATAGGAAGTGTCAGTTGGAAGAAAAGTTAAAGCCTGTGACTTATTTGTTACGTCAATGTTCTGAAATGACAGACACTAGTGACATATGCGAAGAATTAACTGAAGCTGAAAATAAGGAAATATCGAATTCATTAACAACTCATTTCAAGACTATTTCCCTGAACATATGCGAAGCTAGGGCTTTGAAGAA
>JAWPHD010022849.1:0-23864 GCA_037043455.1 Cyrtodaria siliqua | reverse complement strand
CATGCGTATAAGCGTTTATTTATCCTCGCTGTATTGCACTATGCATTTTAGCGAGCAGGCCTAGGTTTTAAGTCTCATCCGAAGGACTGGTAAGGTAGGAAATACTTTTGAAATATTTCGGTAATTAACCCAAATTCGGTCCTGGCTGGGATTGAACGCGCGATCCCTGGGTTACTAAGCCGCAATGCTAACCATTACACCACGGCGCTACCTTTAATATGAGCATGGTATTGATCCATCGGTTATATTAGCATGCCAATGAGTAGTTGACATAAGCGACATTAAAATTGTTCTGACGTTGCTTTACAGCATTTACATAACATTATTCTACTTTGCTTTGTATGTTGCTCCGATTTTTAAGGCTGTACTTCATTTTAATCGATAAAATTTAGATACAATTCCCGAAAGAATCCCCAGACCAATCCTTGAACTAATTTCTATATATTTAATGTATATTCATAATGTTTCAGACGATCGACGAGAAACATCGTGGAGGATTATGGGTATTTGTTGACTCAGCTGATACAGGCCGTGGCCATGTCAGTGGTTGTCGGCCTGGTATACTTTAACCTAGGGACGGACCAGTCCTCCATGAGAGATCGGTTCGGCATGATGTACATACTTGGTGCTCTCTATCCTTACATGGTTGTACTGGATCTCATTGGTATTTGTAAGTAGATAGTATTTTGTTAAATTCATAAATTGTGAAGGGACAGGTGGCATTCTGAAGTTTGCACCAATAATTACAATAAGTGTCTCGATTTATTAATCCAGTATCGTTTTGACTTTAAACTTGCTTGCATATAATTAAATAAAAGTTTGAGTTTTTATTTATTTTTCTTATTCTGTCATATGTTAAATTCTAACACACCCGCACTATATAGCCTAGTTTAAAATATCTCGTTATATTGAACGATATATCACTATAATTTTGGCAACGTTAGGAGAATAAGCATTGCGCATTGCGCATAGCGCATTGTAACGCATGCAACGTTAGGAGAGTAAGCAAAGCAAAGCGAAAGATTTCAGAAGTCTGCGTTATTTTCACATTTTAGGGGTATTAGAATAGAAATAGAACATCGTTTACGGTGAATTATCTATAATATATCACGGTTTGTCGTTCAATTGTAAACAATAATTTCACTCGCACTTCGGGCTCGTGAAATTATTGTTTACAATTGAACTCCAAACCGTGATATATTAAACGATAATTCACAGTAAACGATGTTCTATTTATTAAGTATATCGTTGGTGCAATATAATCAACAGTTAGTAAGTTACATACACAATGTGCTTTATACGTTTCTTATAATTAATATTAATGATTGAACAAATGCAAGTTATGTAGATCTAACGGGACGCCGCAAGTTTTAAAAATTCAAGATTGCCGTGTGTCCCTTTAAGTTACAACATTTATTACACTGGATGACCATTGCAATTTCGATATATAGAAGTTTATATTGATAGTCTATATTCTGCATGTACTTTTATTTCAAGGGACAGGCAGAAATTTGATTTATAAACTCGTACGTTTTTCTAGAAATTTGCATTTTTACAAATCAATTAATACCTAAGTATTTGAATATTGGTTGTATTGCATCAGTAATATATTTAAACAAACGGTAGAATAATGAATACAAAATGAAAACTCCAAATTGTATTACAAAGTAGGTTTAAAGTCAACGTGATGCTGTATTTTAAATGCTCGATCAAGATTGCCGTGTGTCTTTTTAACATTGTTGTTTTATATAGATTGAATGTACGTCTCATACAAACACTGCTTCTTTACGTGCATTAATTATAACTAAATGTTACAAGGGATCGAATTAGTTATAAGAGAATAAATAGAGGATCTTACAGGAGTACTCATCCATTATTGAATTTATTAAACGAGTTGGCAAAATGATATAATTCGAGGCTCCTGCCGAGCATTATATAATTTTTGCTAACGAGTTTAATAAATTCAATAATGAATGAGAACGAATGTTAGATTCTATTTATCATATAACTCTCGTATCGACTTTTATTGCATTTTGCCTGTCACTTTAACACACGAAACCGACATAAACCGTGAGAACTGGATCATAGTCATTATCGGGTTTTTTGACAGTGCATACTAGGCTTATTTACTTATATAACTAGTGGTATATAGAATGGTGTTATTCCACTCCCACACCGTAAGTTATGTGATAAAGCATAATATCATATTCATTGCAGATCACAAAGAAAGATCATTCCTGTATTTCGAGTTGGAAGATAGACTTTACAACGTGGCGCCATATTATTTCGCAAAGGTGGGTGTGCATAATTAAAAAATATTAACGTTTATTCCAGTAGTTGTTGTAACACATAATGACAGTAACAACCGTTTATAGAGCGCTGTGGTCTAGTGGTAGAGCGTTGGACCCATGATCCAAAAGTCGTGGGTTCGATTCCCGTCATTGCCATATGCGTTGTGTCCTTTAGCAAGACACTTTATCTGCATTGCTTAGTACTGGTTCTACACTAAAGACATCAAGAGTGATTCAAATAAGTTCATAGAGCTTTAGTTACAATCGATGTAAAATAAATAAGTTTAAACTAACTGTGTAGTCAGCCTGCCAAGTGGCACTAACAATATTCTAGGTTTTGAAATGTTCCACCTCCTGGTCAACTTTTCATCTTCTTTTTTTCTGATGGCATACTTGTTTGCGACTTGTTTCCATGCTTATTTACATATAGAGAAAGAGTTGAATAAGGTCAAAGGTTTAACTTTCAAGATATTATCTTCTTCGTTCTGAACAAAATCCTGAAAAAAACATCTTCCATAATTAAGGAATGAATTAATATAAGTTTTCATCGAAAGTTTGTTTTTAAATCCTGTCCATGTATTATCTGACATCTTGTCCACCTCATTTCTTGAAGGAACTAACCCGCCAAATAATGGCAAAATTACACTACAAAACCGTTTATCAAAACACAACCTAGGTGTTCAGATCATTTAATAATGTATATATGCGTATTAAAAGCATAGGTTTATTCACGGGCTCTTACAATACCCGTCATTTAATATGTGTAAAATGAACTATGAGTTGATAACTCTTAATTTGACGCTACAGTTTTGGGGTTTGGCCTGGCTGGTTAGATAGTCTATGTCTACATAGTTTGGAATCTCAAAATATGTAAGTTATATATATAATGCCTCGTTGTCAGTAGAGGGCTGGCGTGGCGCAGTAGGTAGCGCGGCGGATTTGTAACCGGAGGCCCCGGGTTCAATCCTCCGTGGTGCCACTGAGTTCCGTCGGTGTGTTCTTGGGACACTTTCCCTCAGCCTCGTCCTTCGGATTGGGACGTAAACCGGGGGGTCCCGTGTATCGGTCTATCCTCCGAGCACGTAAAAGAACCATAGGAATCTATTCGATAATAAGAGTAGGGCAGGTTCCCGGATTCCTATGTATCCTTCCCCTCTCTCTGGGGCGGCTCTAAATAACCTATACTGTGTTGATCAGCCGTTAAACAACATTTAATTCAATTCGTTGTCAGTAGGTTAAGAAACTGTGAAAATCTGTTGTAAATGTGCCTGGGATAGGGACTTTGAATAAACATTATGTAAACCAATATAGGACGTATTTTTGTTCTCGATATTCTAATATGTATACAGCACTTTTATGTATGGAATGGCCAGACTGACTGACTCTCTACATTTTCTCGGAAACCCACCACCATCAGTTAATCACCTAAAACATTCAGTTACATCTGCTGTTTCAACTAGATCGATATGTTATTTGGCTTCTACCATGATTGGATCATACACCACTGAGTTCATATCCTTGTCATCGTATGTGCCCTAACGGTCCGTATGCAACTCTGAACTGAACTGAACTGAATTGGGTTTTAAGGCGCACCAACACATGAAAGGTTATATGGCGCCTAACAGGCATGAACATGCCAGGCTCATCCTCCATGTACATCGACATAAAATATGGAAAATGGGCCTAGAACCTTCTCACCCTGAACTGCAGAGTTGCTGCAAATTCTATCGTAGAAACTCCATTTACGCTGGAGCCACGTTTATTGTTTTTCTGCCACTGCTCTTTTGATGTGAGCGAGATGGCACCTGAAACAATGCAGGGATCATGATGAAGACCTTTAATGAACATGAACAAAAAATGATAAAATGAGCATGAATTGGGGGGGGGGGGATTCTACCCCTCTGCCTACCCCTCCAAGGGATCTGCAGTGGCCCTATTCTTTGCCCCGTGACCAAACGGGGCCCCCGGGAACCACACGGGGCGTATGCAACTCTGAGCATATGCATGCGTGTGGTGTTGGTCTTCCAGAAACAAGTAATGTGACTGTGTCAAACACTTGGATTCTTTTTAAAAACAATTAGTCTGGAGACATGTTGATTAACAGATATGGCTCAAATTCCTGTCAAATGTTCTGTCAAATGTCGTATTTTATTAATCTCCCCTACCGGTGTTTCACCAGAGGGGAACTATAGGTTTGCCTCCCGTCTGTCCGTCAGTCCGTCCGTCCGAAAAACTGGACCCTCCGACAACTTAAAAAGAATAACAGATGTCTTTATGAAACCTTTTGCATATGGAGATTATGCACGTTATTTAATTGTGTTGATACGGCCAAAATTGTGGTTGCTATGGCAACACAATAGTTTAAAAAACGTTAGTTCGTCATGAAAACTGGATCCTGCGATAACTTAAAAAGTATAAAAGATATGTTCATGAAACGTTTTGCATATGGTAGAAGGGCATAAGGAGTTAAACTGTTGAACATTTAACAGTTTGACAGTCCCTATATAATCCGTGAGCAATAATATATACCTCTTGTTAAACGTAATTATGTACATATATGACCGACATTCCACCATCAAAACATTCAAGCCTTAATTAAATGAATAATGTGTTCATCTGGTTGACGTCAGTCTCGCCAGTCAATCTATAAAGCAAACAATGCCTCCCCGTTGGTTCAGTCATATTCGTTCTAACTTTCCTCTCGTTAAGAATTGTGTTTTACAAGGCTTACACTTTCTAAAACATCTGAGTTTAATCCTGGTACGTGTTGTAATAGGATTGGCCTTAGGTAATTAAGAATTAGTTGCAGATTTAGACGTACTTTTCTGCTTTAGTTATAGTTGTCTAGATTTCTAAAGCTGATTTATTTGCAGGATGCATTAATAGGAAAGCATTTCGATCTAATTAACGTACACATTGGACTTCTTACGTCTTCCAATAATGGTTGTTTCCTTGAATCCTACTTAGAATGCACAAGTTCACTCAAGATATTCAAGATACTTTGCGACGTTGCGTTGTAAACATTCGCCTCTCACCGCTGCGGGTTCGAATCCCACTCGGAGCTCGACTTGTAAGTGAGGGAGTGTCGATTCTTACGGATGGCGGAAGGTGTACAGTACTGGTTCTACCCAGGAAAAGTGGGTGGTCTGGCCCTACCACAAAAAAATCGACCGTCATGTATAACCATACATGTGTTGAAAATGACGTAAAACACCATACAAACAAATCACGATACTTTGCCCCGACCGTTTGAGGCGGTAGCCATATTGTCAATCCTTTTTATGGGTGTGAGGTCATTCACCTTACCTTTAATTTATCCCTGCAACTGATGCGTGTTTTTGGTTGGTTGTGGTCAGTGAATGCTACATTTCCGGTTTCACTTGTATACCTTCTTTTATTCTCATCTGCACGATCTGGTTGATCCTGCCAGTAGTAATATGCTTGTCTCAAAGATTAAGCCATGCATGCATTCGTTCGCAGCCATGCTGTGTCAGTGTTGGTAAACCCTTAATGCATTTTCTCATCTCGGGTCGATAATGAAGACTGAGATTTAACAGAATTATCAATTGGCGAAACGGAAGTAGTAGGCGTAGCATAATTGGTTCTGAAAATGTCAACCTTACTTTTAGGCGGAAATGAATCTGTTATCAGTTGACGGAACGGAAGTAGTAGGCGTAGCACAATTGGTTCTGAGAATGTCAAGGTTACTTTTAGGTGGATTTCAAACAATATTCGATTCGTTTCAATAAATTCCATCAACATTATCAAGAACATCTCCGTTATCATTATCTATTACTGTCATGCAACTTTCAGGTATAGGTCTTAGTTCTAGTTGCTATTATTGTCCCTTATTTTTCTCTACTAAAATGTACATGTTGTACATGTAACATTTAAAGTTGTGCTTATTTTCCCTGAAACCCATGACAGGGTCAATATTCACCGAAAATTATAGTTTTAATAGTTACCTGGCAAATATTAAATGAAAAGTACACAGAAAACAGATATCTAAAAATATACATTAAAATAACAGTTATATAGAAATATAGATTATTCACACACGCATTGGCTATACTATATGGTCAAACCGGGTTCAAGGGTATACCAAACCTCATGTTTACTTTAGGTCATCCTAATCAGACGGGAAAGTGAATATATAGAGGATATTTGTAGTTTTGTCGTGAATAACATATTTTATTTCATCGAGAAGTGAGAAATCTTTATATTTTCACGAATGCGAAGCATGAGTGAAAATATAAAAGTTTTCTCACTTCGACATAAAATAAAATATGTTATATTTCTTACAGTATTCTATACCTTTTGTAAGCTATTCTCTTCTGAGGTACTTCTTGGTTGACTTTCTGGGTAGAACAAGTACTAAGCAATGCAGATAAAGTGTTTTGCTCAGGGACACAACGCATATGGTTATGGCGGGCAGGGGCGTACCTGGAGCATTTTGAAATGTACGCCAGATATGAGAAGCGTAGCTGCGAATTTGGGGCAGGTGTGGGAGTGGGTGTTGAAAATTAGGAGGCAAATGATGCGTTCTCAAGCTATATTTCAGCGTTAATATGGCATTTTGAACTTTTATTTTTTCACTTTTGCTGACGAATTGTACGCATTGGCGTACGTGCGTATGCCTGGATACGTGCCTGATGGCGGGGATCGAACCTACGACGTTTGGATCATGGGTCCAACGCTCTACCACTAGACCACAGCGCTCCTCTACATGACACATATTATGCTCGAAGTACATGCCAACTATTATATAAAATGATATTCAGTGTATATAAACTAAAATATTAATATAATTGTATATATAAGGTTCTCCTTTCTGTAGAAAGACTGAATCTTTTGTAACTGTTATTTTAATATTAAAATATTAGCAAAAAGACCTTTTTGAATTTAGTGCACACTACTCAACTTTTATAATCGGTCACTTTTCAAAGAATTATATATTTTTTAATAATTCATATTTTAACTGGCCTCGTTTAACAAATATCGCTAGCGATTTATAAAACTTAATCTGCCTTGATTGGACTAAAACCTTGTTGATAAACTTAATAAAATATTGGTATGTGTTTCGGTGATTTCCAGTTTTTAGTATTCGTGTTATTTTCAAAAGGCCTGGGTGACCGATTATAAAAGTTGAGTAGTGTATTGCCTAATCAGATTTTATTGTAAACAAAAATATAGACGAAGGAAACACACATAAGCAAATTGCAATTAGATTTGTTATAAATGTATATATTTCTATATTATTTTCTAAAAAATAAAAAAGAGCCTTTTATTAGACAGAACCGTAATGGCATCTGATCCAGAGATGTTCGGGACACTCACAAGATTAGCATTAATCCAAAAAAAACACTTCTACATTAATCCAACAAAATACTTCTACTCAAAAATGCAATCAACTTAAAAAGACTACTATATTCATTTGTATTGTACTCAGTATCAACTGATCATCTTTGTTTGTAGCGCTTGGTGGAGATTGTAATCTGAAGCTAGAACCCGTGGGCAATTTTAATTGGAAAGATGAGCTGGGTCATCAAATAAAAACAGGAAATTTCTGGTTATGACAAAGTTTACTATTAAAAATTGAGTAAACTCGTTCACTGCAATCGGTATTTTATACATGTGCATGTACATATCTAGTGTTCTATAACTAAATGTTAACAACTATTTTACGAAAACTTTGTTGTTGTTGTTTTTCAGATTGTGAGTGAATTGCCATTCCATACGTTTTATGTTGGTGTATATTGTGTACCCGTCTACTTTATTGCTGGGCTGAATCTCGATGTACACGACTTCTTCACGGTGTTTGCTATTATCTTCCTCTTGGTCTACTGCAGTCGGACGCTCGCAATGTTTTCTGCATCGATTATGCCAACATTTCAGCTCTCTTGTTTCTTCGCACAGACCTTTTTTTCTATGTACATCATGTCGGCAGGGTTCTTCATTAATCTCGACAACATATTTGATGGTAAGCATGAGCACTTATTCTATTGTTCGGGGCACTTGTTACAGCCAAATGTTTTTCAGAATTTAGTAATACGCACATACATTTTATATCATTAGAACTGGAATTTTTAGTGGTAAATAAAAATATATTTTTTTGAAAATCGGTTGAGAAATGTATATTTTACAGACAAAATGCTTTGTTATGGCGCTTTTTCCATGCCTTAATGCTGGATCAGCAGACAATTAAGAAATCTCAAATAAATTGAGTTAGCATTAATATTTTGGTATACAACTTTCAGAGTGTCTTAATATACATTTATCCAACACATTAAAATCATTTTTGGATAAACATTCAAAAAATAATCACATTTTTGATGCAGCAGAATTTTGCATTGAAAATGCCCTATCCAACTTTCGCAAATGACATTTTTATTTCTCAACCGATGTAGTTTTAGTTACCACTAAAGATGTCTGTTTCATTAATATACAATTTCTTTA
This sequence comes from Cyrtodaria siliqua, assembly GCA_037043455.1. Classification (NCBI taxonomy): domain Eukaryota; kingdom Metazoa; phylum Mollusca; class Bivalvia; order Adapedonta; family Hiatellidae; genus Cyrtodaria; species Cyrtodaria siliqua. Next base: position 15,117 of record JAWPHD010022849.1, on the reverse strand, counting down.
GGTAATAGTTGAATTTTGTTTGAAAAGCCCAAAAAAGCGTTGGCTGAAAAAAGTGCCCAGAATAATAGTCATATTACGTAATCTGTACCATTAAAACAAACGTGTGATCCCTAGGAAGGCACTTTTGAAATTGAATACCCATTCATAGATGCAAAATTGAGTTTAAAGTTTAGAACCATTTTATAAATTTGGGTTCACCCGTAGATGTTTATTAAATTGCCTTCCTGTTGGCTCGGGTATGTTTAATGGAAAAGCTTCTTTGTATATGGATCTCTACACAAGCTTTTTTAATATATTGATGTGTTAGCATCCTTGTTCATTCCATATAAAGTCTCCTACTTTCATCATTGCAAAATTATCTTGATGAAGGTATTAAAATACTTCTTACAATGATAGATATCAATACCAATTACACTATTTATAATACTAGTTATTCCATCCAGTAAATTAAAATAATACATGGTAGTTCCTATTTTTACAACTATTTTGCATACTCTTTACCAATTGGTACAATTCGCAGTTTTTGTCACAGGAAGTTAACATTAAAGTATTTTTGTTACATTGTGAACGTATTTTTATTCTAAGTATTCGTTTTATATTAACAATGCGTATGCAATAAAATATTTATTAGATTTGTATTGGGATATATGCACTCATGTTTCCGTGTATATATATTATCCTCCTTAAATCGCGCAGTATTATTACGCGGAATAACTCGTGCATATAAGTACTCGTACATAAAAGTACAAATGAAGTATATTATTATATTGCCAGCAACTCTGTAGTTCTGCAGGTTAGAACGTTCTAGGCCCATTCTCCATATTTTATCTAGATATAGATGAAGGATGAGCCTCGCATGTTCATTCCTGTTTGCTGCCATATAACCTTTCTTGTGTTGGTGCGCCGTAAAAAACTAAATTCAATATTATTTATTTGCGAGTGTAATGTTGTAGTGAACACATGTCAAATACAGCATATTAGAATAATGCATAATCTTTTTTCAGGGCTAAAATGGGTTTCATCAGTCTCCTACTTGAAGTGGGGGTTTCAAGCGCTGTGCAAGGTCCAGATATTGGGGCTGACATTCACATGTACAGACGCAGCGCCAGGATCATGCATAAAACACGGAGAAGATGCCCTGAAAAGTTATTCGCTGGACGGCAATTCGGTTTGGGAGGCGTGTGTCGTCATGGTTGCATCATGCATTATATACTTGATACTGTTCTTCATCGGTATGCGATTCGTTCCACAGAAGCCACATGAAATATAAACATGCATGGCGAACAGTGCTGAAAACATGTACACATGTCGCCAAACGGTGCTGGAAACATTTAGTAATATATACATTCTGGAAACAAAGCAAGAATGCTCAATTTAAAGAGTTCTATGGGTTTATTAACTTAAAGAGTTGGTGATATCGTATCCACGTCAGAACATGTTTATGATCGGAGATTGCAATGTAAATCACTAGTCATGTAATATATGTTTTGTGTTTGTTATTGACCAATAGTCTATAACAGTAGTGTATGTACGTGTATACGACTACATGGCTCATATAGAGCAGAATTGTCTTTAGAAATCATTTGAGTACAAATACTGTTAAAAAGCAACGAAGCATGGATAGTCATATACTGTTAAGTTATAATTATAACTTTAATAAAAACCTGAAAACATGGAGTTTATGATAAAGTGAGGAAACACGTGTGTGTGTGTGTGTGTGTGTGTGTGTGTTGTTTTGTTGATAATATACATAAGAGTATTGGGTATCCCAATATTTAAACATAATTTATTAAATAAACGTGTTATCTTTGTTAATCTTGCATACAATTGTGCTCAAATACAAATACATTTGGAGTAGGGGGCCCCGTGTGGTTCCGGGGGCCCCGTTTGGTTACGGGGCAAATAATAGGGAAACTGCAGATCCCGTTGGAGGGGAAGGCAGAGGGGTAGAACTCCCCTCACCCCACACACACACCCCAAATTCATATTCATTTTATCAGTTTTTGTTCATGCTCATTTAAGGTCTTCATCATGACCCCCGCATTGTTTCAGGTGCCATCTCGCTCATATCACTAGAGCAGTGGCAGAAAAACCATAACGTGGACCCCAGCCCAAATGGAGTGCCTACAGTAGAATTTGCAGCAACTCTGCAGTTCAGGGTGAGAAGGTTCTAGGCCTGTTCTCCATATTTTATCTCGATGTACATGGAGGATGAGCCTGGCATGTTTATTCCTGTTAGGCGCCATATAACCTTTCATTGTTGTTGCGCCTTAAAACCCCAATTCAATTCAATTCTCTTTGAATAAAAGTGAAATAAAAATATTAATAATGACACAATAGTTGATGATTATGGTGTTATGCGTGACAAACTGTTTAGGCCTACATATCACTTGTAAAAAATCTACCTTTTTTTATAAATATATATAAAATACCAATATAAAATAATACTAGATGTATCAATGAGTATCATGATAGAACATTTAAATAATGCTGATCCACCACTGCTTAACCTGTTTCTTAACCTGAAATCATCGAGTGTCCCTCGGATCTCTCATTTCAGAAGGCAGTCAAACTATTATATTTTGGGAAATTCTATCATATTTCTCTATAAAATACTATAATTCTGGAAAATTCTTTACCATTGATATATAGTTGTACTTGTCCCTTATTCCCCTTTCTTCGCTCATATTATTAATTTGTTTCAACATTTTATAGGTGAAAACGCATGACTACATGTTGATTTTTGTAACACTTTCATTGTTTCTTCGCTCACCTTTTCCACGGTTCCAAGTATTGTCGTGTTATGACAACCTTTATTCCCGGCGTCATTCCCATTATCGTAACTCATTGTTCAGTGTTTCTTCTTATTTATTGATAAATCACTGTCCACCTATACATGTTGATTCAAACGGGGCTACCCGAGTCATGCTACTGTATTTTTAACAATCTGTCAATGCACACGACAATGCAACTATGTAAATATAACAAATGCTCTTTTTTTCAACTCTTGTATTAAAATGCATACATTTGTATATAATGCTTTTTATTTATGTGTGTTTCGAGTTTATCAACATTTGAAATTCTTATGCAGGCCAAAGAGTGTATCTATACAATCAAATTAAGATTATTATTCCATATTTTACTTAAACTAGCTATCACGCCAACAACAGTCAAATTTTACAAATGTTAACACCGTTTTTAACCATACTGACTGACACATTTTACCTTACATATTTTGAGACTCCAAACTCTATAGACAAAATATAAATGGCTTTAACGAGCCAAAACCAAACCCCAAAACTGGAGCGTTGAATTAAGAGTTACCAACTCGTACTACTAATTCATTTTAGGCATATTTTAAAAAAATATGAGTTTCGATAAACGGTTTTGTAGTGTAATTTTGCCGTTATTTGGCGGGTTAGTTTCTCTAAACATTTTATCATGTTCAGGCAGTACTTAGTTTAAACATATTTCTTTTACATCGATTGCGAAACAAGTTCCTGCAACTTATCTTAATCTTCCTGGGTATAACTAGTACTAAGCAAGGTGGATTAATTACCTTGCTCATGGCCATGGTGAGGATCGAACCCACGACCTCACGGTCTGGAGTACGACACTCTACCACTGGACCACGCACTCCACAAGCAGTACTTCGTATTTGCAACCGAACACTTAGTTTATACATTACATCGCCAGTGCTAATTTTAGTTCAAATGTTATTCGCGAATGCATATTCAGGTCCGTTTACACATAAAAAAACACACCATCAATTAGGCATGAATTTGTATTTCCGCATTGCATAACAGTACTTCATAATCCTAAAAAATGCCACAGTTTTTGAACATTTGTAGCGAACTAAATCCTATATTCTCCACATTCTAACGTATTGATGATTGTTACTTTATCCAGTTGTTAACATTAATAAAACGTTTACCGTGTGGGTGTTCCTATTGTATTGTCATTCCATAATTACAGTGAGAGACACCGCTTTACCTATTTCAAATATGTTACGGTTAACATGATCATTAACTTTATTTTATGATCTGTAGGTTATAATAGTTTAAATGAGTCTCCATGCACCTTTACCCATAGTAAAGTGAAAATGTTGACAACCTGTTAAAATGTCAAACCTTGTTAGAATTCTGGGAAAATTACTTTATCATGCAAATAAACATTCTGCTATTATTAACAAGGAAATGGTGGGAGGGGGGTGTGGGGTGGTTCAATATCTGCTAAAAAAAAGTTTTCTTCAACTGTATACTAACACCGGTCAAAGGACAACGTTATTTTTACCCCTTGCGATTATATCATACCCTGTCTACTTTTACTTCTGAAATTTTATATAAAAAAAATGTCAAAAACATGATGAGCTGCATTTTCAAATATCAATAACATATCCAGAATACAGTTACAGCCAAAAAATAACAGGAAACTGCACTAGAATAAGTTTTTAAAGAAAGGAAAATATGTTAGCACTCTTTAATACAGAACTGCTTTCGTACACACCAGGCGAGCACATCCGGCTGCTTTAGTGTAATTAAACCTCTAGCGGACAGTCCACTGTACGCGCGAGTTTATTCCCATGAGCATTAAGTAAAACCAGGTGAAACTATTTCATAGTAAAAGAGGCCCAGGAGTGCCTGTTTCGCTCTTGATGGTCAGGTAAAATCACTGAAGAACCAAGAGCATGAATACCGGCGGAAATTATAGTGATTACTAATTGATATTTAAGCCCATTAAAGAGCCTTAAATGTTCTACATAGAAACTAGTGTGTACAATGTGTTCTTAATGCACGAGCCTCACTTAAAAGCTTTCACAAGGCAAAATATATACGTAGTAGATACATTTATATTAAGACTTGGGCCAAGTTTAGTAAAGATCGGATGAAAAGATGCTGGACTGTTGACAAGGCAAAATGTAGCAACAGTTCCTTAAATCAAGGGCATTTAACTCTTAGTATTTATTATTCGATATTGATGGTTTTCAAACTTCTTCGTTCATCTCTGATTTCCAATGATTACATGCATACATACTAAAATCTATTGTAAGAGAGATTACCTTGACATCGTTAACTATCCACATTTAAATGGGGACGTACCTCGTGCTACGTCATTCGGGGATTATATATCTTAGTACATTCATTTTGCTAGGGCATGAAAGGGTGTTAAGGACTTCAATAATCGAAATCAAGTTATTACAAGTAAGCTTCCTCAGCAAGGCTTTCTTTATCACAGACTAAGTAGATTTTTCTCGAAGTCCTATCGCCGCAAAGAAACCCTACTGGAGAAGTACAACACCAACATAAAATATTTCTGTGACTAGGAGTTATCACACTTTACAAAAGTAATCAGGAAAGTCGTTATTATTGCAACGAACTTCATGCTTTGGTGATTGAATCCTCTGCAATCATCCACTACGCATCACTTTTCTCTTGTGCGGTGACAGGACAACCCCGTGAGACTGTGATTGCACCTTCTGAAACCCTTAAAGGAGAGTTTGGTGCATGAATTTTTGTCCTTCATGTTTTCTGTCGTTACCCTTAGATTGTGTACACCTAAAATCCTTGTCGCTCTCTTATTATGTATTCATTGTATTTTTTATTTGGTTTTTGTTTATGGTAAAGTGCGGGCCAACGGTGCCATTGCGTTTGTGTGCTGTGTTTCAGTAAGACCTTTTTTTTTTTCATTTTTGTTAATTTAAAAGGTTTGATAGAGAATGTAAAGAAATGCAAATGTTATACCCTATACTAAGTTTTCGTGACTAAAGAATTATATTTAAACAAAGAATTAGACTATGACTGTGATATTGGCCTAGTATAAATCGGCGAGATTACATAATTTACGTAAATAGCATTTTCTTGTCATCCTGAGCAATGCTTGTGTGAAGTTTGAAAACGATTGCTTGAATAGAATTGGAGTTATCATCTGGACGCGAACCACAATTGGAAAGTGTCTATTTTTAGCAACCAGTGAGATTCGAACCCGTAATCTGTGAATGATTGCAACTGATCAATACTGTTTAAATATCTTGAAGAAAAAAAACAGAATGCATACAAATCTTAAGAAAATGTTTTATAGACAAAGTGCTTCTAAAAAAATATAAAAATATCGGACAGGGAAAGCAGCATTCAAGGACGACAGTCAACCACATAACACAAAACAAACACGCAAACAGACAAACGAGGAGGCAAAAGTAATAAAAAATGCAAACGACATCACAAACACAAAAGAGTTGCAAATAAAACTTGATAGGCCCTGAATAAAAATGGACACGCCCGGAAACATTTCTACTTGTCCCATATCTTAGGCTAAGCATAACAGGAATGTAATGTTATCCTATTATTAGAACACTGTTACAAATCACATACTTTTCTTAGGAATTGAGCTTATATATAATGTACATTTAGTAATAATAATAATAATAATAATAATACTCAATTATTCACTTGTTTTCAAAGAGAGTATCGATGAATAAATAACAGTATTGTCCATAATGATGGTTGGGAGAATAAGTGATCTGTTAATAGATACATCATCGCATTTTCTCAAAATGAGTAAATGTCAGGCACCAAACTACAGGATGTTCAATGACAATAAAAAGGTGTCAAATTTCAAGTGATAACTCGAGTCCAAAAGTCTATCGAAACCAGATCGAAAATGTTTCAGTCTCGTGTTATTAATGTTTAGCGTATAAATAGTCAATTGAACACTTGTTCTATAAAGAGATCCTAATTCAAGTATGTTTAAGAACACAACCAGTTGACATGTTTTGATGGGACGAAAAACCGACTTAACGTAGAAGATAACAGGGAAGTATTTCTTTCAGAAAATTAAACTGATCAACTGAATTCAATTACAGTTAATTGGTGTATCATGACACGGAACATAAGTTGTTTTCCTAAGAGATATTAGGAAAAATGTCAATTCCTGGTAGAAAAGCAGGAGAACTGAGTGGCCACAGGAATGTGGTGAGTCTGGAGTTTTGTTTGAAATTTTCTGTCAGCCGTGTATTGATGAGAGACAGCAGCTATTTTGTGTGGATTGTTGTGAATATTTGTGTAAGAGATGTTATAAGCATCACTGCAGAACACGTCAAATGAAACATCATGTTCTACAAGACAAGGCTGCCATGCCAAGAAGTAAACCTCGGACCAAAGACCTGGAAAAAACTATCAACATATGTCCCCATCATCAAGGTGAGGCCATTAAATTTAAATGAAGGTCACATGGCCAGCTTTTGTATGGCACCTGTATCGCTATTGACCATCGAAGTTGTGATGGTATCAGTTATGTAGAGACAGTGTATGAAGATTTAGAAAAGAAACTAATTGTCCTTGAAGAGCAAGTTAATAGCAGTACAAGAACAAATTAACTAAACGTAATATATATAGACAAATATTGCTCATATGCATTAGAAAACATTGTGCAGTTTAGAAAAGATATAAACCACTTGAACATGATTTTATTAATGAGGCAGACAGGGTCCGAGATGAAGATCGGATAAACATGAGCTCTATTGCTACAAAGTAACAACATAAAAAGTGGCATCCAGTTTATAATCTCCAACCTTGATACTTTACACAACACAAAACAAAATGGGAAGCTGCTTCCTGCCATGGACAAAACCAAACTTAAAATGCAAAGCTTAATGGATGGTCTTACTCAGATACAGAATGACAACACGATTAAGAGCTATCAGTTTAAACCAGAGAAACAGATACATTATTTAATGGAGAACTGACCACACTAGGGAATCTGTCCATGATGAATGAGCCAAATGATAACAAAATGATATCACCGAAAGAACCAAAAGAACGGGCATATGACAATAAAGCAATGCAAACAGAGATATCAAGGACAGAAAGGCAACGCAAACAGATATATCTAATGACAGAAAATCAACACAAACAGAGATACCAAATTACAACAAAGCAACACAAACAGAAAAACTCATCGGCAAGAAAACTACAGAAACAGAGATAGCAGTACCCAGAACAAACATTAATGTCAAATCACCAAACTGCTAGCTGTGCTTTCTAACAACCAACTTGTCACAGTTGGCAGAAACAACATCTATATAATATTAGCAGATATAGAACAAAACAAAATTACGTCTGAAATCCATCTTCCAATACTACCATGGGACATTACAAAAGTCAACAACACCGAAGTCGCTGTAGTAATTCCCGGTCAGAAAAAAACCAGTTTCTGTCTGTAGTATCCCAATCCCTGTCAAAAGGTCAAGATATAAAGATCAATGGTCAGTGTTGGGGACTAGTACATAAGGATGGAACACTGATAGTGATGGTACTTTGTTGAAAAGTCTGATGAACGATATGTTAATAAACAACTGTGTGTTGATCCGTATTGCATTGCCATCAGCCCAGATAAGACGGCCATGTACGTTTCCGAATGTAGCAAGCAAACAGAGACGTGCATGGCGGCGATGGATGGTACCTTGAAGACAGTCTACAGGGATGCTATTCTGAAGAACCTATGTGGTCTGGTTATTGACAGGACAGGGACTGTGTATGTCTGTGGTCAGTACTCCCATAACATCCACCAGATTACAGCCGAGTGTACCAGGGTACAGATACTTCTGGGGCGGGAACATGGTTTGTCTTACTCATCATCCATCACTTACTGTAAAAGGGAGAGCAAACTATCAGAAAAGTTTAATGAATTTGCATAGGCCGTAATGTTGGATTCATAAAGAAAATGCATTTTGCAAATTTATTCAAACTTTTGTTGTGACTAGAAGTATGCGTAAATATTACGTAAACGTTGTTTTCAATACAAAACATCGATATAGTCCAAGGAAAGAAATGCCGTTTTCTTGGAAATATAAAAGTCCTGAAAATATCCAATAATTCCAATAAAAATAATAGTCAAAATCAGTTTTAAGATATGACGGAAAATGGTTTTAAATATATGGGTAAGAACTGAAGGGATACTCCAAAGATTTAATATAAAATCAACAATTTTAGTTACACCATTCCAAAAATATTAAAGCCTGAAGTTGCTCTTCGCTTTTTTAGCAAACAATTTAAGCTAAATTGTGTCGCACTGACAACATTTAAGGAGCAATAAACCCAAAAATAAACACATTACAAATAAAAACTACTAACAGATATAAAAGTCTATGGTTTAGGCAAAAAAAGTCCATATTGGCCGTCGAAATCAGATTTTTAGTCACAATAGTTTTCTTCCGTTTTTGGCGTGTTCAATATCATTTATATGTTTTAAAAAAAAATGCCCTCAAAGCACATTTTGTATTGGATGGAAGTATCTGAAACTGAAAGTTCATTTTAACATAATCCGTATCAATAACTACAACGATCGACCATACTTAAAGTTGCATTATATACTCAGTTGCAAAAGAAGCTGGATACTTTGAACATTTTGCTTTACACTCTATCCTCTTTATCAAGCAACAGTCCCTTAATGATTCGACCTATTGAAAAACAAATGACAAGATGATATTGGCGATGGAATGATAAAAACTTTGGTACCAAACATGGCATATTCATTTTGGAATTCATCAATTTAATTCTAAAAAACGTTATACAAATAAATCTAAATAAAACTCAGTGTCCACTTCCTTTTGGAACTGAGTATATAAAGAAAGCTCCTCTTATATAATGAGGGTATAATCACAGATTTCCCTCGCGGGACCTCAAAAACGCAAGCGTTTTAAATGTGTTAACCATAGCTCTCAACCCATGCACACCATCGTTAAAAAAAACTGCCAAAAACAACTTTCAGCCAGTTTAAATAACGATGATATGCTTGCCGTTAAAAGCTTTAACAAATTTTAAATTGCTTGAGTAAACCCGCTCAAGGAAAAAACTAAGCCAATACCCTCATTTTATATATACTAGTCCTTTTATAAATAACTAATTACTAAATACATTTTAAAATCATCAAGCAAAGTCAGACGGAACCGGACAGTAGTCTTCATCGTCGCTATACATATCATATTCTATCATGGAATATTTTCCTTTTCTGCATTTTGCTATCTTGTATTTTAGTTCAAAAAGCTCTTCCCTGTTTTTACTCAGCTTTCGTTGATAATAATTCAATTCAACCAGCATTTTTCACCGCTTATTGACTTGGCTTTTTTGGTGTCCATAAAATCATAACGACTAACCTCATATTCTGCTTGACCCTGCTTGCCTTCCATTATTTTTTTTTATATATTTATCTTTAAAAATGTTAAGTTTTTTTGCAAATCTGTTCTATACCTTTTTATTCCATTATATATAATTATTATATAATACTGCATATTATTTATTAAGCCGTTATATAATAATTTTCATATTTTAATGTCCTTAAATGGAACCCAACTATTAAAATCATCGTTATAGCCCTTCCACATAATCAACGCTTGTTTGTTTTTATAATCACGTCGTATATATGTTTTATTTTAAATACGTCTTGATCAGCTTTTATCATTTCGAAAGCGTAAAAGCTCCCGGCAATCGTTTGCTTGTTTAAATCATTTATTTTTTATTAGTATGTTGAATTTCACCAATAACAAATATTTCTTCCATCCAGTTTGGTGTATACCCTTTTTCAAAGTCCTTTTATATTTGCTGATTCTAACCTTGTCTTAAACTTAGGTAAAGATTTATTATTTTTCATCTTTCCATACAAGTTAAAATATACTTCTCCTCTATTCTTCTCATCACTTGCTTCAGTCGGTGTCATTTTATTACTACGATGTTTTGTGTTATTATACTTATCAACCATTTTTTGTATGCAGGTCTAAATATGTATTTGTATTGTTTGCAGTAAAATATTTCCACATTTTTTTTAATGTTCGATTAAACCGTTCAATTACTACAGCTTTTCCAAAATTAAACTGTGTGATACATTTTAATATTATTATCATCAAGAAATTGCTTAAATGTATTGTTATAAACTTCTACACCCTGATCAACCCATAGAAATGTACATTGTCTCCCAGTGCTCATAATGTTTTGGAAAATTTTAGTAATTTATATAACAGTTTAATTTGGAACTGGCATAACCCAAGCAAATGTACTAAAAAAAATCAATAACATTAAGCAAGTATTTAATACCTTTATTATACTTTGAAAACGACTGCATATCAATGACATCAGCCGACCATATTTTATCAATTCCATTAACAATTACACGGCGTTGAGTTAACTTTCTTCGTATGGGTTAATGAAGTTCATCGGCTAACTTATCAGTCAATCTCAACGCCTTTGCTTGTTTTTGATGCTCCAAGACCAAGTTTGTATTTAATACTAATAACCGGCTTAACAATCAATGTTTAGCAATTTGTCCTCCAAATGATTTGGATTGACTAGTTTTTTAACCAGTCAGGAAGTTTTATCACACATGGATTTACTACAAGGATGATCGCCATATCTATAATCATGCTCTTTACAAATAGCATCTAATTCATTTGATGGTTCTCCACTATCAAGTGTATAACCCGGACCACACTATTTATAACCAAAAGTGTTAACCCCTATTTATGTAAGAAAAGTAAAGCTTTATGGATATCAACGTTTCAACCTTGTGTGCTTTTAACAAATTGTGTTTTGTAATACCAAAAGATGCACATGTTGCTTTTAACATTGATCTACCATTTTTGCTAACATGTACTGAGGATTAACAAACAAACTATGTCCTTCTTGCAACTGTTTATGAAGAATAGACAGATATACCCCCACAATACACTTGCTTTATCTTGATACTGAATAGTGTTGTATTTTATATCAGGCATGTAAGTTAAAACTTCTTTATGTGCAAATTAAAATTATAGGTTTATTATAGGGTTCTTAAAAAACATACCCGTGATTGAATATGCGTAAAACGAATTATGGCTTGGTAACTCTTAATTCGATGCTGCAGTTTTGGGGTTTGACTGGCTTGTTAATTAAAGACCAAACGGATCAAAATAATAATTATCGCAGTAGCAAGTCCAGTGTGTACCAGGTTCAGTAAAGTTATCAAGATTAATAATGCCGCATTCTTGTTTATTTTGTTTTGTTGGTAATTTGTTTTTTATTGAACATTCTCCTGAGGTTTTGTATATCTAACTGCTGAACCCATTTTATTATATCTAAGTTAGAAACTGGCTCGTTTTTGAATATTATATTTTTTTACGAATGTGATACTTCTATTTGGTCTAATTTGTGAATCTACTTGTAAACCATTTCCGCGATCAACTCTCAGTCCGTTCCCTTTTCTACCTACTTGTAAACCTTTGCCTGTCAAACCATTAATAAGGGACCCATTAAAGGAAATCCTAATGATGCAAGTAGTCCTAGAAATCCCCCGTCTTGTTGTTCCTCTGTTAGTTTAGTAGACTTTGTTATCTTTTTCTTTGTGATGGTGTTAATTTATTTGATTTAAGTAGCGCTTGTTTTTATCACTAGGTATAGTTACCATTCCATTTCCAAATAGTTTACCAATTCCAAACCGCTAAATACTAGTGGTGCTAATACCTTTGGAGCAAATTTAGCAACTGTTGGTAATTTGTTTTAGTTAACAAACCAGCTAATGCTGCCAAAAAGCCTCCGTTTTTAGACAGAGATCTAATTTGCGGTTTTTCTGTATTTATTTCTTAGCCATGCCCTTGTTTATAGCACTTATTATTTCTTAGTTTGAGTAGCTGTCAGGCCGCAAAGGAAAATCCGAGTTAGTTGGTTATTCTTTAACATGATCGTAAATTCACTTTTGTTTACATACGCTTTGGCTAAACTTCTTTTTTGTCCTTCTGTTAAATTACCGATTAAGGTTTGTAATCCATATATACCCTTGAATATTGAAAGTTCGAGGACCTATAGCGGTCACGTGACTGCTGCTTATCAACCGGATAATAAAATATTAAACAAAAGCAGCCCAAGAGACCTTTGGACGCGCTTACTTGCTAATATGATGCTTATAACATCAATGAAGGCGGAGGACTATTGTCTTAAAGAGGCAAAAAATTATAGCATTTTTAACTAAATCAAGAGCCATACTCGCATTACTGTCCGATCTGGCTGGTTTCGAACTTGGCCAGTAAGATAATAAAATCAAAAAAAAAAATCAAAAAAAATAAAAATAAAAATAAAAATATTTAAAAAAATAAAAAAAAATATAAAAATATTAAAAGAAAAAAAAAGTCAAAAAGTCTGGTAAAGTTTGTAAAGATCAGATGAAAATGAATGGCCCTATCGCCTTAACAAGGGCAAATAAAGGATATTTTAACGAAATCAAAGCATAACTCCCGTGTTACTGGTCCGATTTGGCTGGTTGTCAAACTTGAGCGAGTTTACATTGGATATTACAATTTGTTATAGTTTGGTAAAGTTCGGTTGAAAATGAAGGCCTATCGTCCTTAACGAGGTAAAAAATAGCATTTTAAACGAAATCAAGGGCCATAAACTCCGCTTTGTCCGATCTAGGCTGGTTTTCGAACTTGTCCGAGCTTTCATTGACATTAACAATCTGTTAATGAAGGCCATATTAGTCTTAGAGGGCAAAATATAGCATTTTTAACTAAATCAAGTAGTCATATCTCCGCTGTTACTGGTCCGATCTGGTTGGTTTTCCCAACTTATCCGAGCTGTATTGACATTAACAATCTGGTAAAGTTTGGCAAAGATCAGACGAAAATGCAGACCCTATCGTCTTAACGAGGCAAAATATAGCATTTTAACAAATCAAGGCCATAACTCCCTGTTACTGGTCCGATTGGCTGATTTTCGAACTTGTCCCGAGCTTTTATTGACATTAACAATCTGGTAAAGTTTGTTAAAGATCAGTTGAAAATTGAAAGCTCTATCGTCTTAACGAGACAAAAAGTTAACGTCGGACGGACGGACGGACGGACATACTCGGCATCCCATAGCTAAAAATGAGATTCTTTACTTCTATTTTAAAACAATGTTATACTTACTACCTTACTTCAATGATTGTATCTGTGATATTTGCCTCGGCCATGTAATGATAAAAAGAACATACAAATAAATCAAATTTCGTGGATGATCTCCTTAGATGTAAACACCAATGTGTAAGGCCCTTAAAATCATGCATGTGCTTGGCAGTATTTATAAATATTTCTGATTTTTTAAATTTTTAGTTTTTAGTTGAAATTGGAGTAATGTAACAGAAAAGCTCAGATAATATCAGCTTATCATATATTGCATTTTTTTATTATATAACTCATGGACAAATACATGTGTTGTTTGTTTGTATAATTAACTAGAATCACCTAAATAATTCTTCTGTGCTATTCTAAATTTTACATCGATTGCGAAACACGTCTTGCAACTTAGATTAATCACTCTCGATGGCTTCCTGGGTAGAACCAGTACTAAGCAATGTGGATTTATTATCTTGGCTCATGGATAAATAACGTGGCCGCGACGGAGGATCGAACCCACGACATCTCGTCAGGAGTTCGGTGTTCTACCACTGGACCACGCACGTCCAGAAATGCAATATAGTGGTTAGTCTAAGTTGAATGTGTCTCAGAAAATGAAAAATATCGATAGAAAACATGAACCCAAACCTTAATTTTTCATTTTGTTAGCTTAATTAACGGTTACTGTAAAAGTAATGGTGCCGAAAGCATTAGACTTAATATTCTTACTTGATGACGTCACGTGTGTACTGCGAAAATCAGCTAAGCAGACGGACAATACAAAATGTATGTGCTGAATAAAAGGACTAATTTTTATTGAGTGAATACTTGGAGTAGTGTAAATGCATTTAAAAAGGTATATTCATTCCGGACTTGACATTTTTTACCTGTTTACCAAACCGCATGTTTTCTTAGATTGTACACAAATGATGGCACAAACTTTTGACTGTGGTTTTGACGGCTGCAAATCTTGCATGAAGGCACTGTCAGATGCATTGTCTATATAAAAGTATTCATTTGTTCCGGTTGTTAATCGCTAGACATTTCCAGTAAACTTTAACGTTACAAATCTATGACAAGATTATTAAGTCGTAAACTATTTTTCCGTTTTGGCTTTACTTGCATTTGATCAATCAATGAAGCTGCATCATAAATTAAGCAATTCCTATCACCGTTTTCGAAACCAGCTCAACAGCAACAGTTGTTTACCCTTGAAAACGGATAAT
>JAWPHD010022848.1:0-23869 GCA_037043455.1 Cyrtodaria siliqua | reverse complement strand
AGTAAGAACGGAATATATATGTGTAAGAACGAAATATATATGTGAAAGAACTGAATATATATGTGTAAGAACTGAATATATATACACGTATGTAAGAACTGAATATATATGCGTAAGAACTGAATATATATGCGTAAGAATTGAATATATATGCGTAAGAACTGAATATATATGCGTAAGAACTGAATATATATGCGTAAGAACTGAATATATATGCTTGAGAACGGAATATATATGCGTAAGAACTGAATATATGCGTAAGAACGGAATATATGTGTTAGATCGGAATTCATGTGTAAGAACTGAATACATATGTGTAAGAACGGAATATATGTGTAAGAATATATATGCGTAAGAACGGAATATATATGTGTAAGAACGGTATATATACGTGTAAGAACGAAATATATATGTGTAAGAACAGAATATATATGTATACGAACGGAATATATATGTGTAAGAACTGAATATATATGTGTAAGGACTGAATATATATGCGTAAGAACTGAATATATATGCGTAAGAACGGAATATATATGCGTAAGAACTGAATATATATGCGTAAGAACGGAATATATATGTGTAAGAACGGAATATATATGTGTAAGAACGGGATGTATATGTGTAAGAACGAAATATATACGTGTAAGGACGGAATATATATGTTTAAGAACGGAATATATATGTGTAAGAAAGAAATATATATGTGTAAGAAGTGAATATATATGTGTAAGAACGGAATAAATATGTGTAAGAACGGAATATATATGTGTAAGAACTGAATATATAAGAGTAAGAAGTGAATATATATGTGTAAGAACTGAATATATATGTGTAAGAACGGAATATATATGTGTAAGAACGGAATAAATATGTGTAAGAACAGAATATATATGTGTAAGAACTGAATATATACGTGTAAGAACGGAATATATATGTGTAAGAACGGAATATATATGCGTAAGAACAGAATATATATGTGTAAGAACGGTATATATACGTGTAAGAACGAAATATATATGTGTAAGAACAGAATATATATGTATACGAACGGAATATATATGTGTAAGAACTGAATATATATGTGTCAGAACTGAATATATATGCGTAAGAACTGAATATATATGCGTAAAACTGAATATATAAGAGTAAGAACTGAATATATATGTGTAAGAACTGAATATATATGTGCAAGAACTGAATATATATGCGTAAGAACTGAATATATGTGTAAGAACTGAATATATATGTGTAAGAATGGAATATATATGTGTAAGAACGGAATATGTACGTGTAAGAACGGAGTATATATTTGTAAGAACGGAATATATCTAAGAACGGAATATATATGTGTAAGAGCGGAATATATATGTGTAAGAAAGGAATATATATGTGTAAGAATGGAATATATACGTGTAAGAACGGAATATATATGTATAAGAACTGAACATATATGTGTAAAAAATGAATATATATGCATAAGAACTGAATATATATGCGTAAGAACTAAATATATATGCGTAAGAACTGAATATATATCTGTAAGAACTGAATATATGTGTAAGAAATGAAAATATATGCGTAAGAACTGAATATATATGCGTAAGAACGGAATATATATCAATAAGAACGGAATATATATGTGTAAGAACGCAATATGTACGTGTAAGAACGGAATATATATGTTTAAGAACGGAATATATATGAGTAAGAACGGAATATGTACTTTTAAGAACGGAATATATATGTGTAAGAACGGAATATATATATGTAAGAACGGAATATATATGTGTAAGAAGTGAATATATGTGTGTAAGAACTGAATATATATGTGTAAGAACGGAATATATATTTGTAAGAACGGAATATATATATGTGCAAGTAAGAACGGAATATATATGTGTAAGAACGAAATATATATGTGAAAGAACTGAATATATGTGTGTAAGAACTGAATATATATACAGGTATGTAAGAACTGAATATATATATGCGTAAAAACTGAATATATATGCGTAAGAACTGAATATATATGCGTAAGAACTGAATATATATGAGTAAGAACTGAATATATATGCGTAAGAACTGAATATATATGCATGAGAACGGAATATATATGCGTAAGAACTGAATATATATGCGTAAGAACGGAATATATGTGTAAGATCGGAATTCATATGTGTAATAACTGAATATATATGTGTAAGAACGGAATATATGTGTAAGAATATATATGCGTAAGAACGGAATATATATGTGTAAGAACGGTATATACACGTGTAAGAACGAAATATATATGTGTAAGAACAGAATATATATGTGTACGAACGGAATATATATGTGTAAGAACTGAATATATATGTGTAAGAACTGAATCTATATGCGTAAGAACTGAATATATATGCGTAAGATCGGAATATATATGCGTAAGAACTGAATATATATGCGTAAGAACGGAATATATATGTGTAAGAACGGAATATATATGTGTAAGAACGGGATGTATATGTGTAAGAACGGAATATATACGTGTAAGAACAGAATATATATGTTTAAGAACGGAATATATATGTGTAAGAAAGGAATATATATGTGTAAGAACTGAATATATATGTGTAAGAACGGAATAAATATGTGTAAGAACGGAGTATATATGTGTAAGAACTGAATATATAAGAGTAAGAACTGAATATATATGTGTAAGAACTGAATATATATGTGTAAGAACTGAATATATATGTGTAAGAACGGAATATATATGTGTAAGAACAGAATAAATATGTGTAAGAACAGAATATATATGTGTAAGAACTGAATATATACGTGTAAGAACGGAATATATATGTGTAAGAACGGAATATATATGCGTAAGAACAGAATATATATGTGTAAGAACGGTATATATACGTGTAAGAATGAAATATATATGTGTAAGAACAGAATATATATGTGTACGAACGGAATATATATGTGTAAGAACTGAATATATATGTGTCAGAACTGAATATATATGCGTAAGAACTGAATATATATGCGTAAAACTGAATATATATGCGAAAGAACTGAATATATATGCGTAAGAACGGACTATATATGTGTAAGAACGGAATATATATGTGTAAGAATGGAATATATATGTGTAAGAACGAAATATATGTGAAAGAACTGAATATATATGTGTAAGAACTGAATATATATACATGTATGTAAGAACTGAATATATATGCGTAAGAACTGAATATATATGCGTAAGAACTGAATATATATGCGTAAGAACGGAATATATATGCGTAAGAACTGAATACATATGCGTAAGAACGGAATATATGTGTAAGAACGGAATTCATATGTGTAAGAATTGATTATATATGTATAAGAACGCAATATATGTGTAAGAATATATATGCGTAAGAACGGAATATATAGGTGTAAGAACGGTATATATACGTGTAAGAACGAAATATATATTTGTAAGAACAGAATATATATGTGTACGAACGGAATATGTATGTGTAAGAACTATATATATATGTGTAAGAACTGAATATATATGCGTAAGAACTGAATATATATGCCTAAGAACGGAATATATATGCGTAAGAACTGAATATATATGCGTAAGAACGGAATATATATTTGTAAGAACGGAATATATATGTGTAAGAACGGGATGTATATGTGTAAGAACGGAATATATACGTGTAAGAACGGAATATATATGTGTAAGAACGGAATATATATGTGTAAGAAAGGAATATATATGTGTAAGAACTGAATATATATGTGTAAGAACGGAATAAATATGTGTAAGAAAGGAATATATATGTGTAAGAACTGAATATATAAGAGTAAGAACTGAATATATATGCGTAAGAACGGAATATATATGCGTAAGAACGGAATATATATGCGTAAGAACGGAATATATATGTGTAAGAACGGAATATATATGTGTAAGAACGGAAAATATATGTGTAAGAACTGAATATATATGTGTAAGAACTGAATATATATATGTAAGAACTGAATATATATGCGTAAGAACTGAATATATATGCGTAAGAACGGAATATATCTGTGTAAGAACGGAATATATACGTGTAAGAACGGAATATATATCTGTAAGAACAGAATATATATAATTACGAACGAAATATATATGTGTGAGAACTGAATATATATGTGTAAGAACTGCACATATATGCGTAAGAACTGAATATATATGCGTAAGAACTGAATATATATTCGTCAAACTGAATATATATTCGAAAGAACGGAATATATATGCGTAAGAACGGAATATATGTGTAAGAACGGAATAAATATGTGTAAGAAAGGGATATATATGCGTAATAACTGAATATATATGCGTAAGAACTGAATATATATGCGTAAGAACTGAATATATATGTGTAAGAACGGAATATATATGTGTAAGAACGGAATATTTATGTGTAAGAAGTGAATATATATGTGTAAGAACTGAATATATATGTGTAAGAACTGGATATATATGCGTAAGAACTGAATATATATGTTTAAGACCGGAATATATAGGAGTAAGAACTGAATATATATGTGTAAGAACTGAAAAAATGTGTAAGAACTGAATATATATGTGTAAGAACTGCACATATATGCGTAAGAACTGAATATATATGCGTAAGAACTGAATATATATGCGAAAGAACGGAATATATATGCGTAAGAAAGGAATTTATGTGTAAGAACGGAATATATATGAGTAAACAGTGAATATATATGTGTAAGAACTAGATATATATGTGTAGAGAACTGAATATATATGCGTAAGAACGGAATATATATGTGTAAGAACGGAATATATATGTGTAAATACGGAATATATATGTGTAAGAATGGAATATATATGTGTAAGAACTGAACATATATGTGTAAGAACTGAATATATATGTGAAGAACTGAATATATATGTGTAAGAACGGAATATATATGTGTAAGAAGTGAATATATATGTGTAAGAACTGAATATATATGTGTTAGAACTGAATATATATGTGTAAGAACGGAATATACGTGTAAGAACGGAATATACGTGTAAGAACGGAACATATATGTGTAAGAACGGAATATATATGCGTAAAGAACTGAATATATATGCGTAGGAACTGAATATATATGTGTTAGAACGGAATATATATGTGTTAGAACGGAATATATATGTGTAAGAACTGAATATATATGTGTAAGAACGGAATATATATGTGTAAGAAGTAAATATATATGTGTAAGAACTGAATATATATGTGTAAGAACTGAATATATAGGTGTAAGAACTGAATATATATGTGTAAGAAGTGAATATATATGTGTAAGAACTGAATATATATGTGTAAGAACTGAATATATATGTGTAAGAACTGAATATATATGTGTAAGAACTGAATATATATGTGTAAGAACTGAACATATATGTGTAAGAAATGAATATATATGCGTAATAACTGAATATATATGCGTAAGAACGGAATATATATGTGTAAGAACGGAATATATATGTGTAAGAATGGAATATATATGTGTAAGAAATGAATATATATGTGTAAGAACGGAATATATATGTGTAAGAAGTGAATATATATGTGTAAGAACTGAATATATATGTGTAAGAACTGAATATATATGTGTAAGAACTGAATATATATGCGTAAGAACTGAATATATATGCGTAAAACTGAATAAATATGCGTAAGAACTGACCATATATGTGTAAGAAATGAATATATATGCGTAAGAACTGAATATATATGCGTAAGAACGGAATATATATGTTTAAGAACGGAAAATATATGTGTAAGAACGGAATATATATGTGTTAGAACGGAATATACACGTGTAAGAACGGAATATATATGTGTAAGAACGGAATATATATGTGTAAGAACGGAATATATATGTGTAAGAACGGAATAAATATGTGTAAGAACGGAATATATATGTGTAAGAACGGAATATATATGTGTAAGAACTGAATATATATGTGTAAGAACTGAATATATATGTGTAAGAAATGAATATATATGTGTAAGTACTGAATTTATATACGTAAGAACTGAATATATATGCTTAAGAACGGAAACTATATGTGTAAGAACGGAATATATATGTGTAAGAACGGAATATGTACTTGTAAGAACGGAATATATATGTGTAAGAACGGAATGTGTATATATGTGTAAGAACGGAATATATATGTGTAAGAACTGAATATATATGTGTAATAAGTGAATATATATGTGTAAAAACTGAATATATATGTGTAAGAACGGAATATATATGTGTAAGAACTGAATATATATGCGTAAGAACGGAATATATATGCGTACGAACTGAGCATATATGCGTAAGAACGGAATATATATGTTTAAGAACGGAATATATATGTGTAAGAACGGGATATATATGTGTAAGAACGGAATATATAAGTGTAAGAACGGAATATATATGTGTAAGAACGGAATATATATGTGTAAGAACTGAATATATATGTGTAAGAACTGAATATATTTTTGAAAAAACTGAATATTTATTTGTAAGAACTGAATTTATATGTGTAAGAACTGAATATATATGCGTAAGAACGGAATATATATGTGTAAGAACAGAATATATATGTGTAAGAACGGAATATGTACGTGTAAGATCGGAATATATATGTGTAAGAACAGAATATATATAATTACGAACGGAATATATATGTGTAAGAACTGAATATATATGTGTAAGAACTGCACATATATGCGTAAGAACTGAATATATATGCGTAAGAACTGAATATATATGCGTAAGAACTGAATATATATGCGTCAAACAGAATATATATGCGAAAGAACGGAATTTATATGCGTAAGAACGGAATATATGTGTAAGAACGGAATATATATGTGTAAGTCCGGAATATATATGCGTAATAACTGAATATATATGCGTAAGAACTGAATATATATGCGTAAGAACTGAATATATATGTGTAAGAACGGAATATATATGTGTAAGAACGGAATATATATGTGTAAGAACTGAATGTATATGTGTAAGAACTGAATATATATGTGTAAGAACTGAATATATATGTGTAAGAACTGAATATATAGGTGTAAGAACTGAATATATATGTGTAAGAACGGAATATATATGTGTAAGAAGTGAATATATATGTGTAAGAATAGAATATATATGTGTAAGAACTAAATATATATGTGTAAGAACTGAATATATATGCGTAAGAACTGAACATATATGTGTAAGAAATGAATATATATGCGTAAGAACTGAATATATATGCGTAAGAACGGAATATATTTGTGTAAGAAAGGAATATATATGTGTAAGAATGGGATATATATGTGTAAGAAGTGAATATATATGTGTAAGAACGGAATATATATGTGTAAGAACGGAATATATATGTGTAAGAAGTGAATATATATGTGTAAGAACTGAATATATATGTGTAAGAACTGAATATATATGTTTAAGAACTGAATATATATGCGTAAGAACTGAATATATATGCGTAAAACTGAATTTATATGCGTAAGAACTGAACATATATGTGTAAGAAATGAATATATATGTGTAAGAACGGAATATATATGTGTAAGAACGGAATATATACGTGTAAGAACGGAATATATATGTGTAAAAACGGAATATATATGTGTAAGAACGGAATACATATGTGTAAGAACGGAATATATATGCGTAAGAACGGAATAAATATGTGTAAGAACGGAATATATATGTGTAGGAACGGAATATATATGTGTAAGAACGGAATATATATGTGTAAGAACTGAATATATATGTGTAAGAACTAAATATATATGTGTAAGAACTGAATATATAGGTGTAAGAACTGAATATATATGTGTAAGAAGTGAATATATATGTGTAAGAACTGAATATATATGTGTAAGAACTGAATATATATGTGTAAGAACTGAATATATATGTGTAAGAACTGAATATATATGCGTAAGAACTGAACATATATGTGTAAGAAATGAATATATATGCGTAAGAACTGAATATATATGCGTAAGAACGGAATATATATGTGTAAGAACGGAATATATATGTGTAAGAACTGAATATATATGTGTAAGAACTGAATATATATGTGTAATAACTGAATATATATGCGTAAGAACTGAATATATATGCTTAAAACTGAATATATATGCGTAAGAACTGAACATATATGTGTGAGAAATGAATATATATGCGTAAGAACTGAATATATATGCGTAAGAACGGAATATATATGTTTAAGAACGGAATATATATGTGTAAGAACGGAATATATATGTGTTAGAACGGAATATACACGTGTAAGAACGGAATATATATGTGTAAGAACGGAATATATATGTGTAAGAACGGAATATATATGTGTAAGAACGGAATATATATGTGTAAGAACGGAATAAATATGTGTAAGAACGGAATATATATGTGTAAGAACGGAATATATATGTGTAAGAACTGAATATATATGTGTCAGAACTGAATATATATGTGTAAGAACTGAATATATAAGTGTAAGAACTGAATTTATATACGTAAGAACTGAATATATATACTTAAGAACGGAAAATATATGTGTAAGAACGGAATATATATGTGTAAGAACGGAATATGTACGTGTAAGAATGAAATATATATGTGTAAGAACGGAATGTGTATATATGTATAAGAACGGAATATATATGTGTAAGAACTGAATATATATGTGTAAGAACTGAATATATATGTGTAAGAACTGAATATATATGTGTAAGAACTGAATATATATGTGTAAGAACTGAATATATAGGTGTAAGAACTGAATATATATGTGTAAGAACGGAATATATATGTGTAAGAAGTGAATATATATGTGTAAGAACTGAATATATTTGTGTAAGAACTGAATATATAAGTGTAAGAACTGAATATATATGCGTAAGAACTGAACATATATGTGTAAGAAATGTATATATATGCGTAAGAACTGAATATATATGCGTAAGAACGGAATATATATGTGTAAGAACGGAATATATATGTGTAAGAATGGAATATATATGTGTAAGAAGTGAATATATATGTGTAAGAACGGAATATATATGTGTAAGAACGGAATATATATGTGTAAGAAGTGAATATATATGTGTAAGAACTGAATATATATGTGTAAGAACTGAATATATATTTGTAAGAACTGAATATATATGCGTAAAACTGAATTTATATGCGTAAGAACTGAACATATATGTGTAAGAAATGAATATATATGTGTAAGAACGGAATATATATGTGTTAGAACGGAATATATACGTGTAAGAACGGAATATATATGTGTAAGAACGGAATATATATGTGTAAGAACGGAATACATATGTGTAAGAACGGAATATATATGTGTAAGAACGGAATAAATATGTGTAAGAACGGAATATATATGTGTAAGAACGGAATATATATGTGTAAGAACGGAATATATATGTGTAAGAACTGAATATATATGTGTAAGAACTGAATATATATTTGTAAGAACTGAATATATATGTGTAAAAACTGAATTTATATACGTAAGAACTGAATATATATGCTTAAGAACGGAAAATATATGTGTAAGAACGGAATATATATGTGTAAGAACTGAATATGTACGTGTAAGAACGGAATATATATGTGTAAGAACGGAATATGTACGTGTAAGAACGGAATATATATGTGTAAGAACCGAATATAAATGTGTAAGAACGGAATATATATGTGTAAGAACGGAATATATATGTGTAAGAACTGAATATATATGTGTAAGAGCGGAATATATATGTGTAAGAACGGAATATATATATGTGTAAGAACGGAATATATATGCGTAAGAACGGAATATATATGTGTAAGAACGGAATTTATATGTGTAAGAACGGAATATATATGTGTAAGAACTGAATATATAAGTGTAAGAACTGAATATATATATGTAAGAACCTGAATATATATGCGTAAGAACTGAATATATATGCGTAAGAACTGAATATATATGCGTCAAACTGAATATATATGCGAAAGAACTGAATATATATGCGTAAGAACTGAATATATATGCGTAAGAACTGAATATATATGCGTAAGAACTGAATATATATGCGTAAGAACTGAATATATATGCGTCAGAAACTGAATATATATGCGTAAGAACTGAATATATATGCATGAGAAAGGAATATATATGCGTAAGAACTGAATATATATGCGTAAGAACGGAATATATATGTGTAATAACGGAATTTATATGTGTAAGAAATGAATATATATGTGTAAGAACGATATATATGTGTAAGAATATATATGCGTAAGAACGGAATATATATGTGTAAGAACGGAATATATACGTGTAAGAACGGAATATATATGTGTAAGAACAGAATTTATATGTGTACGAGCGGCAATATATATGTGTAAGAACTGAATATATATGTATAAGAACTGCACATATATGCGTAAGAACTGAATATATAAGCATAAGAAACTGAATATATATGCGTAAGAACTGAATATATATGCGTAAAACTGAATATATATGCGAAAGAACGGAATATATATGCGTAAGAACGGAATATGTGTAAGAACGGAATATATATGTGTAAGAAGTGAATATATATGTGTAAGAACTGAATATATATGTGTAGAGAACTGAATATATATGCGTAAGAACTGAATGTATATGTCTAAGGACGGAATATATATGTGTAAAAACGGAATATATATGTGTAAGAAGTGAATATATATGTGTAAGAAGTGAATATATATGTGTAAGAACTGAATATATATGTGTAAGAAGTGAATATATATGTGTAAGAACTGAATATATATGTGTTAGAACTGAATATAAATGTATAAGAAGTGAATATATATGTGTAAGAACTGAATATATATGTCTTAGAACTGAATATATATGTTTAAGAACGGAATATATGTGTAAGAATATATATGCGTAAGAACGGAACATATATGTGTAAGAACGGAATATATATGCGTAAGAACTGAATATATATGCGTAAGAACTGAATATATACTTGTAAGAACGGAATTTATATGTGTAAGAACTGAATATATATGTGTAAGAACGGAATATATGTGTAAGAATATATATGCGTAAGAACGGAATATATATGTGTAAGAACGGAATATATACGTGTAAGAACGGAATATATATTTGTAAGAACAGAATATATATGTTTATGAACGAAATATATATGTGTAAGAACTGAATATATATGTGTAAGAACTGCACATATATGCGTAAGAACTGAATATATATGCGTAAGAACTGAATATATATGCGTAAGAACTGAATATATATGCGTCAAACTGAATATATATGCGAAAGAACGGAATATATATGCGTAAGAACGGAATATATGTGTAAGAACGGATTACATATGTGTAAGAACTGAATATATATGCGAAAGAACTGAATATATATCCGTAAGAACTGAATATATATGCGTAAGAACTGAATATATACGCGTAAGAACTGAATATATATGCGTCAGAACTGAATATATATGAGTAAGAACTGAATATATATGCATGAGAAAGGAATATATATGCGTAAGAACTCAATATATATGCGTAAGAACGGAATATATATGTGTAAGAACGGAATTTATATGTATAAGAACGGAATATGTATGTATAAGAACTGAATATATAAGTGTAAGAACTGAATATATATATGTAAGAACTGAATATGTCTGCGTAAGAACTGAATATATATGTGTAAGAACTGAATATATATGCGTCAAACTGAATATATATGCGAAAGAACTGAATATATATGCGTAAGAACTGAATATATTTGCGTAAGAACTGAATATATACTGCGTAAGAACTGAATATATATGCTTCAGAACTGCATATATATGGGTAAGAACTGAATATATATGCAATGAGAAAGGAACATATATGCATAAGAACTGAATATATATGCGTAAGAACGGAATATATATGTGTAAGAACGGAATTTATATGTGTAAGAACTGAATATATATGTGTAAGAACGGAATATATGTGTAAGAATATATATGCGTAAGAACGGAATATATATGTGTAAGAACGGAATATATACGTGTAAGAACGGAATATATATGTGTAAGAACCAGAATATATATGTGTACGAACGGAATATATATGTGTAAGAAACTGAATATATATGTATAAGAACTGCACATATATGCGTAAGAACTGAATATATATGCATACGAACTGAATATATATGCGTAAGAACTGAATATATATGCGTAAAACTGAATATATATGCGAAAGAACGGAATATATATGCGTAAGAATGGAATATATGTGTAAGAACGGAATATATATGTGTAAGAAATGAATATATATGTGTAAAGAACTTAATTATATGTGCACGAGAACTGAATATATATGCGTAAGAACTGAATATATATGTGTAAGAACGTAATATATATGTGTAAAAACGGAATATATATGTGTAAGAAGTGAATATATCTGTGTAAGAAGTGAATATATATGTGTAAGAACTGAATATATAATGTGTAAGAAGTGAACTATATATGTGTAAGAACTGAATATATATGTGTTAGAACGGAATATATATGTATAAGAAGTGAATATATATGTGTAAGAAACTGAATATATATGTCTTAGAAATGAATATATATGTGTAAGAAACGGAATATATGTGTAACGAATATATATGCGTAACGAACGGAACATAATATGTGTAAGAACGGAATATATATGCGTAAGAACTGAATATATATGCGTAAGAACGGAATATATATGGTAAGAATCGAACTTAATAACTGATATAAGAACTAAACTAAACTATATATCAACCTGCACATTCTGTAACGATATATGTCAAAGAACTGACATTATATATTGAATAAGAACTATACATCACTTAAACCCTAAATACTACACACGAATAAACTCCTCCACTAAAATAACTAACTCAAACTACATATACTGACACCATATAACACATATAAAACTCGAACTAAACTATCAATAACTAACATGCCACAATACATCTTACATAACATCAATAATCACATCTAACCATCACTCATAAATCACTACACTCCACTACAAAAAACATCTACTAAGTAATAAATATACATCGTCACCTCTAAACACACATATAAACTCACATACCTCAAAAATCTAAACCTCCATCAACTAAACTCTAACTCTACTACTCCTAAAACTCAATATAACTAACTTCAGAACATAATACTACCTTCAACAATCAAAATATACCTATATCAACAAACATATACCTCATCCAACATAATAATACTAACAATCAAACAACATATACACTTCCATACAAACACATATACCACTCCCATCAACTAAATATACATCACCTACAACTACAATATAACACTAATACTCAAACACAACATATACACTAACATACACAACACAATCATAACATACCATCAACACAAATATACTCCATCCCATCACAACAATATAACCTCACATCACAACAACTCTAAACTCATCCAACAACATATACCAACCATCACAACACAACTAACACTCCATCACAACTACATACTCACATCATAATATAACTCCCTACTACAAAACATCTAACACTCACCTCCCCAAACAACACATATAAACCACCCTTACACACACATATAACACTCCCAACAACTCATATAACCTCAACTATCAAACATATAATCATCCAACACTACCATCAAACACATATACCTACCTTACAACACATAAACCTCCCTTCCCAACACATATACCCTCCACTTCACATACCTATACTCCCTTCACACAACACTATAACCTCACATCCCACACATATACCTCCAAAAACACAATCTACATCCCAATACAACACACAATAACTCACCATCCAAAACACAACATACATAACTCACAACTACACTATACACTCCATCACAACAAATCCTACCAACACCATAAATCCCCTCCCAACTACAACAACAAATACCTCACCTTCACACAACATACTATACAATCCTCCTCAACATACCTATACACCTCTCACTACAACATATACAAACATACTAAAACATAATACACTCACACAACACAATATCACACTCATCACAAACACATAACCTCTCCACACACATATACCCTCCATCAACACCTATACTAACTCCAACCTATACTAACCATCAACAACACTTACCTCCCTAACAAACCACACACTACACTACACACCTCACACACATCTCACTCCAATACACAACAACAACCATACCCTACAACACCCAACAACTAATACACAACACTACATCCACACAACATAACCTCCCATCAACACAAATACACCCTAACCAACAACATAATACACTCCCATCCACAACAACTACATACACCTCAACACTAAACCTCCTACAACACACATATACAACCATCACAACAACTATACCTCCTACTCACAACCTAACAACTCCTCAACAACATATACTACCTCCATCAAACTATAACCTCCCTACTTCACACAACCACTCCAAACTACCCACAACACCACTAACTAACAATAATACTCAATCTCTACAAAACCAACAAACCCTACCACAACTAACAACCAACCCAAAAACACTAAAAAACCCAACACACTAAAACCAACACAACTCACCTTAAAACTCACAACCACAAACCAACCTCACAACAAACCTACCAACAAACATAACACACCCAAAACACAACTAACAACCCAACACAAACACCTAAAACTCCAAACACAAACCTAAAACCACACAAAACCTAACAACCCACAACAACCAACCTCAAACAACCTAATAACCCAAACAACCTACACAAACAACCTACAACAACACACACAACCTAACAACCAACTACAACAACACAAACAACCCTACACAACCAAAACACTACAAACAACCAAAACAAACAATACACCACAACTAACTATCAAACCCACAAACAAACCTAAAACCTACAAACACAAACTACCTAACAACTACACACAACAACTAACATACCCACACAACAACTAAACACCCAACAACAACAACCTACACAACCTACAAACAACATAAAACCACACTAAAATACAACTATACCACTCAACTAAATACCATTCACTACTAAAACCTATAAAACTCAACAAACAACCTACTACAACACTAACACTAACCTAATAACTCAACACAACTAAACAACCACCAAACAATAACAAACATACCAACTATACCTACTAACTCAACACACTAACAATACCTACAAACACACTAAACTCAAACCTAACTAAACCCCAACACAACACCTAACTAACACACCAAAAACCACTACTACTAAAAACCTCACACACAACCTAAACACCTCACAAACAACATAACAAACCACAACCTAAACACCACAACTCACCAACAACAACTCATAAAACACCTAAACTACAAACTAACACCCACACACTAAACATTAATCCCAACAAACAACCTACAAACTAAACCACACATAAACCTACTAACTCACCAATACAACCTACTACAAATCACAAAACCTAATACACCAATACAATAACTAACAACTACTCACAATCAACAACACTATAACTCAAAACTAACACAACAAACTCAATAACTCCACTACAAATACCTCAACATTACCACACAATATACCTCATCTTACACAAACTATACTTCTTACCACATATATACCATAACATCCTACAATATCCAATACCTAACATACACACATAATACCTACTCACTAACAAATATCGATCATACAACCAAACTAATCCACTTCTAACACAATAAACTTCCTATATCATACACTACTAAATACTTAATACACATAATATACTTAACTATAAAACATCTAATCTTCACTAATAACTAGTAATCAATAAGTATACAGTATCTACAAACTATATTCATTTACTTACACTATATACCTTTCTATTACGCATCTAAATTCCGTTTAACGCAAATATAATCATTTCATTAGCAAATATATTCAGTTCTTACGCTATATGTGCAGTTCTTACACATATATATTCAGATTCTTACCAAATATATTACTTTGTAATCATATATATTCAGTTCTTACATAATTCGTACTAGAGTATATTCCGTTCTTTACACATCATATATACGTTCTTACGAACTAATTTATACAACATATATTCGTTCTTGCAATATATATTCAGTCTTACACATATAAATTCCGTATCATACATATATATTCCGTTCTTACGCATATATAAATCAGTTCTTAGCATAATATATCCGTTCTTACAACATATATGATCGTATTACGACATAATATCTATACACCTAATTCCTACTATCACATCACTAATCATTCTAAGACACTACAATATCATTCACTAACAACCATACATATATCACATCTAATACATATATATTCGATCTAACAATAACATAATCCATATCTTAAACATATATCATACTTAAACACTATACTAACGTACCTAACATACAATATAACTTCATACTACAACCTATATAATTCACTTCTTACACATATATATTCCGTTTCTTACAATATAATTACTTTCATACACTATATATTCAGTTCTTACGCATATATATTCAGTTCTCTGCACATAATATAATCAAGTTCTTACAACCTATATATTCACTTTCTTACACAATATATATTCGTTCTTACAACATATATCCATTCTTACGCATATATATTCCGTTACTTTCGCATATATACTTCAGTTTTACGCATATATCATTCAGTTCTTACGCTATATATTCAGTTCGTACTGCATATATATTACAGTTCTTACGCATATATGTGCAGTTTCATTACTACATATATATTCAGTTCTTACAACATATATATTCCGTTCGTACACATATATATCTGTTCTTACACATATATATTCGTTCTTACACGTAATATATCTCCGTTCTTACACATATATATTCCGTTCTTACGCACTATATATTATTACATATATTCCGTTCTTACACACTATATATCTCAGTTTTAACACTATAAATTCGTTCTTACACATATATATTCCGTTCTTACGCATATATATTCAGTCTTACTGCATATATGTTCCATTCTCAAGCATATATATTCAGTTCTTACCCCATATATATGCAGTTCTGAAGCATATATATTCAGTTACTTAGCCTATATATTCAGTTCTTACGCAAATCATATTCAGTTCTTACGCATATATATACAGTTCTTTAGCATATATATCAAGTTTGACGCTATATATTCAGTTCTTACACATATATATTCAGTTCTTACGCAGACATATTCAGTTCTTACACTATATATATTCAGTTCTTACACTATATATTCAGTTCTAATATACATACATATTCCGTTCTTATACATATAAATTCCGTTCTTAACAATATATATTCCGTTCTTACGCATATATATTGAGTTCTTACGCATATATATTCCTTTCTCATGCATATATATTCAGTTCTTACTATCATATATTCAGTTCTGACGCATATATATTCAGTTCTTACGCGTATATATTCAGTTCTTACGCATATATATTCAGTTCTCTACGGATATATATTCAGTTCTTCGCATATCAACACTACCAGTTCTTAACACCCATATGTAATCCCGTTCTCTACACATATATATCCGTTCTTACGCATATATATTCCGTTCTTTCGCATATATATTCAGTTTGACGCATATATATTCAAGTTCTTAACGCATATATATTCAGTTCTTACGCATATATATCTCAGTTCTTACGCATATATGTGCACGTTCTTACACATATATATTCAGTTCTTTACACATATATATTTCGTTCATATAAACAATATATATTCTGTTCTTACACAAATATATATTCACGTTCTTACACGTATATATTCAGTTCTTACACCATATATATTCACGTTCTTAGCAATATCTATTCTTAACACATATATTCCGTTCTTACACATATATATCTCAGTTCTTAACACATATAAATTCCGTTCTTACAAGTATATATTCAGTTCTTACGCATATATATTCAGTTCTTACGCATATATATTCCGTTCTTACCACATATATGTTCCGTTCTTACGCATATATATACTTCTAACACTATATTCCGTTCTTAAACATCATATATTCAGTTCTAAGACATATATATTCAGTTCTTACACATATATATTCACCTTCTTATACCATTTATATTCAGTTCTAACACATATATAATTCAGTTCTTACACTATATATTCACTTCTTACAACATATATATTCAGTTCTTACACATATATATTCACTTCTTACACATATATATTCACTTCTTACACATATATATTCCGTTTTTTACACATATATATCTCCGTCCTTAGACATATACCATTCAGTT
Source organism: Cyrtodaria siliqua (assembly GCA_037043455.1). NCBI lineage: Eukaryota > Metazoa > Mollusca > Bivalvia > Adapedonta > Hiatellidae > Cyrtodaria > Cyrtodaria siliqua. The sequence continues at coordinate 5,433 of JAWPHD010022848.1, read as the reverse complement.
TCTTACGCATATATATATCAGTTCTCTACACATATATATTCAGTTCTTACAACTATATATTCAACTTCTCTACACATATATATCTCCGTTCTTACACATATTCCGTTCTTACGCATATATATTCCGTTCTTTCGCATATATATTCAGTTTTACAGCATATATATTCAGTTCTTACGCATATATATTCAGTTCTTATGCTTATATATTCAGTTCTTACGCATATATGTGCAGTTCTCTATACATATATATTCAGTTCTTACACATATATATTCCGCTCGTACACATATAAATTCTGTTCTTACACATATATATTCCGTTCTTACACGTATATATTCCGTTCTTACACATATATATTCCGTTCTTACGCATATATATTCTTACACATATATATCGTTCTTACACATATATATTCAATTCTTACACATATAAATTCCGTTATTACACATATATATTCCGTTCTTACGCATATATATTCAGTTCTTACGCATATATATTCCTTTCTCATGCATATATATTCAGTTCTTACGCATATATATTCAGTTCTGACGCATATATATTCAGTTCTTACGCATATATATTCAGTTCTTACGCATATATATTCAGCTTCTTACGCATATATATTCAGTTCTTACGCCATATATATTCAGTTCTTTCGCATATATATTCAGTTTGACGCATATATATTCAGTTCTACGCATATATATTCAGTTCTTACGCATATATATTCAGTTCTTACCATCATATATATTCAGTTCTTACACTTATATATTCAGTTCCTTTACACATATATATTCCGTCTCTTACACATATAAATTCCCGTTCTTACACATATATATTCCGTTCTTACGCATATATACTTCCGTTCTTAACATATATATATTCCGTTCTTACACAATATATATTCCGCTCTTACACATATATAATCAGTTCTTACACACATATATATTCCGTTCTCTACACATATATATTCCGTTCTTACACATTTATATTCGGTTCTTACACATATATATTCCGTTCTTACACGTACATATTCCGTTCTTACACATATATATCTCCGTTCTTACACGTACATATTCAGTTCTTACACATATATATTCCGTTCTTACACATATATTTTCCGTTCTTAAGCATATATATTCAGTTCTTACGTATATAAATTCAGTTTTACTACACATATATATTTCAGTTCTTACAAATATATATTCAGTTCTCTACACAATATATATTCCAGTTCTTACACTATAATATTCCGTTCTTACACATATATATTCCGTTCTTACACATATATATTCCGTTCTTACACATATTTATTCCGTTCTTACACATATATATTCCGTCTTAACACCATATGTATTCCGTTCTTACACATATATATCTCCGTTCTTACACACTATATATTCCGTTTCTTACACGTAATATACTTCCGTTCTAACACATATATATTCCGTTCTTTACACATATATATTCATTTCTTACACATATATGTTCAGTTCTTACGCATATAAATTCAGTTTTACGCATATATATTCAGTTCTTACACAATATATATTCAGTTCCTATACACATATATATTCAGTTCTTACACTATATATTCACTCTTACACATATATATTCCGTTCCTTACACATATATATTCCGTTCTTACACATATATATTCACTTCTTACACATATATATTCCATTCTTACACATATATATTCCGTTCTTACACTATATATTCCGTTCTTACAGCATATATATTCAGTTCTTACGCACTAATCATATAACATTTCTTACACATATATGTTCAGTTCTTAACGCATATATATTCAGTTCTTACACTTATATATTCAGTTCTTACACAAATATATTCAGTTCTTACACATATATATTCACTTCTTACACATATATATTCCGTTCTTACACATATATATTCAGTTCTTACACCTATATATTCAGTTCTTACACATATATATTCAGTTCTTACACATATATATTCCAGTTCTTACACATATATATTCAGTTCTTACACATATATATTCAGTTCTTACACATATATATTCCGTTCTTATAACATATATACACATTCCGTTCTTACAACATATATATTTCATTCTTACACGTACATATTCCGTTCTTACACATATATATTCCGTTCTTACACATATATTTTCCGTTCTTAAGTATATATATTCAGTTCTTACGTATATAAATTCAGTACTTACACTTATATAAGTTCTTACACATATATATTCAGTTCTGACACATATATATTCAGTTCTTACACATATATATTCCGTTCTTACACATATATATTCCGTTCTTACACATATTTATTCCGTTCTTACACATATATATTCCGTTCTTACACATATATATTCCGTTCCTTACACATATATATTCCGTTCTTACAACATATATATTCGTTCTTACACGTGTATATTCCGTTCTAACACATATATATTCCGTTCTTACACATATATATTCGTTCTTAAACATATATATTCCGTTCTTACGCATATATATTCAGTTCTTACGCAATATATATTCATTTCTCACACATATATGTTCAGTTCCTTACGCATATATATTCAGTTTTAAGCATATATATTCAGTTCTTACGCATATATATTCCAGTTATTACACATATATATTCAGTTCTTACACATATATATTCAGTTCTTACACATATATATTCCGTTCTTACACATATATATTCCGTTCTTACGCATATATATTCAGTTCTTACGCATATATATTCATTTCTTACACATATATGTTCAGTTCTTACGCATATATATTCAGTTCCTTACAACATATATATTCAGTTCTTACACATATATATTCAGTCTCTTACACATATATATTCAGTTCTTACAACATATATATTCACTTCTTACACATATATATTCAGTTCTTACACCTATATATTCAGTTCTTACACATATTATATTTAGTTCTTACAATATATATTCAGTTCTTACACATATATATTCCCGTTCTTACACATATATATTCCGTTCCTACACATATATATTCCGTTCTTACACATATTTATCTCCGTTCTTACGCATATATATTCCGTTCTTACACATATGTATTCCGTTCTTACACATATATATTCCGTTTTTACCAATATATTCCGTTCTTACACGTATATATTCCGTTCTTACACATATATATTCCGTTCTTACACATATATATTCATTTCTTACACATATATGTTCAGTTCTTACGCATATAAATTCAGTTTTACGCATATATATTCAGTTCTTACGCATATATATTCAGTTCTTAAACATATATATTCAGTTCTTACACATATACTATTCAGTTCTTACACATATATATTCACTTCTTACACATATATATTCGTTCTTACACATATATATTCCGTTCTTAACACATATATATTCACTTCTTACACATATATATCCCATTCTTACACATCATATATTCCTTTCTTACACAAATATATTCCGTTCTTACGCATATATATTCAGTTCTTACGCATATATATTCATTTCTATACACACTATATGTTCAGTTCTTACGCATATATATTCAGTTCTTACACATATATATTTAGTTCTTACACATATATATTCATCTCTTACCACAAATATATTCACTTCTTACACATACTATATTCCGTTCTTACACATATATATTCAGTTCTTACCACCTATATATTCAGTTCTCTACACATATATATTCAGTTCTTACACATATATATTCAGTTCCTTACACATATACATTCAGTTCTTACACATATATATTCCGTTCTTACACATATATATTCCGTTCCTTACACATATATATTCAGTTCTCTTACGCATATATATTCAGTTCTTACGCATATATATTCAGTTATTACGCATATATATTCCGGACTTACACATATATATTCCGTTCTCTACACATATATTCCGTTCTTACGCATATAAATTCCGTTCTTTCGCATAATATATTCTGTTTGACGCATATATATTCAGTTCTACGCATATATATTCAGTTCTTACGCATATATATTCAGTTCTTACGCATATATGTGCCAGTTCTTACACATATATATTCAGTTCTCTACACATATATATTCCCGTTCGTAATTATATATATTCTGTTCTTACACTATATATTCCGATCTTACACGTACATATTCCGTTCTTACCACATATATATTCTGTTCTTACACATATATATTCCGTTCTTACGCATATATATTCAGTTCTATACACATATAAATTCAGTTCTTACAAATAAATATTCAGTTTTTTCAAAAATATATTCAGTTCTCTTACACATATATATTCAGTTCTTACACATATATATTCCGTTCTTACACATATATATTCCGTTCTTACACTTATATATTCCGTTCTTACACATATATATCCGTTCTTACACATATATATTCCCGTTCTTAACACATATATATTCCGTTCTTACGCATATATGCTCAGTTCGTACGCATATATATTCCGTTCTTACGCATATATATTCAGTTCTTACACATATATATTCCGTTCTTACACATATATATTCAGTTTTTACACATATATATTCACTTATCTACACAATATATATTCAGTTCTTACACATATATATTCCGTTCTTACACATATATACACATTCCGTTCTTACACATATATATTCCGTTCTCTACAAGTACATATTCCGTTCTTACACATATATATTCCGTTCTTACAACATATAGTTTCCGTTCCTTAAGCATATATATTCAGTTCTTACGTATATAAATTCAGTACTTACACATATATATTCATTTCTTACACATATATATTCAGTTACTTACACATATATATTCAGTTCTTACACATATATATTCCGTTCTTACCACATATATCCTTCTACACTATTTATTCCGTTCTTACACATATATATTCCGTTCTTACACATATATATTCCGTTCTTACACCTATATATTCCGTTCTACACAATATATTCCGTTCTTACACGTGTATATTCCGTTCTAACACAATATATTCCGTTCTTACACATATATTTTCCGTTCTTAAACATATATATTCCGTTCTTACGCATATATATTCAGTTCTTACGCATATATATTCATTTCTTACACATATATGGTCAGTTCTTACGCATATTTATTCAGTTTTACGCATATATATTCAGTTCTTACGCATATATATTCAGTTCTTACACATATATATTCACAGTTCTTACACTATATTCAGTTCTTACACATATATATTCACTCTTCTTACAATATATATTCGTTCTTACACATATATATTCATTTCTTACACATATATATTCCATTCTTACACATATATATCTCCGTTCTTACACATATATATTCCGTTCTTACGCATATATATTCAGTTATTACGCATATACTATTCATTTCTTACACATATATGTTCAGTTCTTACACATATATATTCAGTTCTTACACATATATATTCAGTTC
>JAWPHD010022847.1:0-23870 GCA_037043455.1 Cyrtodaria siliqua | reverse complement strand
ATATTACATATCTAACTATTACATGTGTCATAAAGAAAATTATACAAAACATATATGTTTTTATTTTCTCTCTATGCGTTATTTGCCGCGTTGAGGTTTCGAACCCATGTGCACGATGACGCCTGTCTGCTCGGTTACAAGTTCTGACCGTACCCACTAGGCCACGGCTCGCCTTCCAATTCTTCGCATGTTAACACCTTTATGCAGGTAAAATACAAAGGGATGCTACTCTAACAATTTAAGGGAAGCAACTCAAAAACGTTTTACTTACGTCTGACGATATGTTAATATTGCATACCGCCAAAATGCTTCGCACCGAAGCAATAAATCCGCATATCAGAGTAAAACCAAACCAAAGCATTGTGGTGTAGTGGTTATAGTGTCTGCCTTGCAATCGGGAGGTCGTGGGTTCGAGTCCCCTGACCGCGTCATACCAAAGACTTTAAAAATGGAGTAGTTACTTGTAACCCATGCCTGACAAGCAAATCATGGGTAGTATTACGTCTGGTCAAAAACCGTCTGGTCAACCCGGTGTCAGAATAATGTGTCTGGGTGGGGTATCACGTACTACGGCGTGGTATTCCAGTGTGGCAGCACTATATCTGCTTCAAGTAGACTGTAGATAGATACATAGCACTACACACAATCACTCACGCAATAGTCCAGACATAATGCCGAGCCAACGGGGGATTCTTCCCGGGGGCTCATATGGTAGAGGGACTTTAAACCTTAGAAATCATCATCATCAAACCAAGTATCCGTTCGATATACGAGTTTGATCAATAGAACAGTAATCAGAACAGATCACATTACTGCTCTCAAACGTAGAACAGTAATTAGAACAGATCACATTACTGCTCTCAGACTTAGAACAGTAATTAGAACAGATCACATTACTGCTCACAAACTTAGAACAGTAATTAGAACAGATCACATTACTGCTCTCAAAATTAGAACAGTAATTAGAACAGATCACATTACTGCTTTCAAACTTAGAACAGTAATTAGAACAGATCACATTACTTAGAACAGTAATGAGAACAGATCACATTACTGCTCACAAACTTAGAACAGTAATTAGAACAGATCACATAACTTGGAACAGTAATTAGAACAGATCACATTACTGCTCACAAACTTAGAACAGTAATTAGAACAGATCACATTACTGCTCTCAAACTTAGAACAGTAATTAGAACAGATCACATTACTGCTCACAAACTTAGAACAGTAATTAGATCAGACCACATTACTGAACAGTAATTAGAACAGTAATTAGAACAGATCACATTACTGCTCTCAAACTTAGAACAGTAATTAGAACAGATCACATTACTGCTCTCAAACTTAGAACAGTAATTAGAACAGATCACATTACTGCTCTCAAACTTAGAACAGTAATTAGAATAGATCACATTACTGCTCACAAACTTAGAACAGTAATTAGAACAGATCACATTACTGCTCACAAACTTAGAACAGTAATTAGATCAGACCACATTACTGAACAGTAATTAGAACAGTAATTAGAACAGATCACATTACTGCTCTCAAACTTAGAACAGTAATTAGAACAGATCACATTACTGCTCTCAAACTTAGAACAGTAATTAGAACAGATCACATTACTGCTCTCAAACTTAGAACAGTCATTAGAACAGATCACATTACTGCTCACAAACTTAGAACAGTAATTAGAACAGATCACATTACTGAACAGTAATTAGAACAGTAATTAGAACAGATCACATTACTGCTCTCAAACTTAGAACAGTAATTAGAACAGATCACATTACTGCTCTCAAACTTAGAACAGTAATTAGAACAGATCACATTACTGCTCTCAAACTTAGAACAGTAATTAGAACAGATCACATTACTGCTCACAAACTTAGAACAGTAATTAGAACATATCACATTACTGCTCTCAAACTTAGAACAGTAATTAGAACAGATCACATTACTGCTCTCAAACTTAGAACAGTAATTAGAACAGATCACATTACTGCTCACAAACTTAGAACAGTAATTAGAACAGATCACATTACTGCTCACAAACTTAGAACAGTAATTAGAACAGATCACATTACTGCTCTCAAACTTAGAACAGTAATTAGAACAGATCACATTACTGCTCACAAACTTAGAACAGTAATTAGAACAGATCACATTACTGAACAGTAATTAGAACAGTAATTAGAACAGATCACATTGCTGCTCTCAAACTTAGAACAGTAATTAGAACAGATCACATTACTGCTCACAAACTTAGAACAGTAATTAGAACAGATCACATTACTGCTCTCAAACTTAGAACAGTAATTAGAACAGATCACATTACTGCTCACAAACTTAGAACAGATCAAATATTACATATCTAACTATTACATGTGTCATAAAGAAAATTATACAAAACATATATGTTTTTATTTTCTCTCTATGCGTTATTTGCCGCGTTGAGGTTTCGAACCCATGTGCACGATGACGCCTGTCTGCTCGGTTACAAGTTCTGACCGTACCCACTAGGCCACGGCTCGCCTTCCAATTCTTCGCATGTTAACACCTTTATGCAGGTAAAATACAAAGGGATGCTACTCTAACAATTTAAGGGAAGCAACTCAAAAACGTTTTACTTACGTCTGACGATATGTTAATATTGCATACCGCCAAAATGCTTCGCACCGAAGCAATAAATCCGCATATCAGAGTAAAACCAAACCAAAGCATTGTGGTGTAGTGGTTATAGTGTCTGCCTTGCAATCGGGAGGTCGTGGGTTCGAGTCCCCTGACCGCGTCATACCAAAGACTTTAAAAATGGAGTAGTTACTTGTAACCCATGCCTGACAAGCAAATCATGGGTAGTATTACGTCTGGTCAAAAACCGTCTGGTCAACCCGGTGTCAGAATAATGTGTCTGGGTGGGGTATCACGTACTACGGCGTGGTATTCCAGTGTGGCAGCACTATATCTGCTTCAAGTAGACTGTAGATAGATACATAGCACTACACACAATCACTCACGCAATAGTCCAGACATAATGCCGAGCCAACGGGGGATTCTTCCCGGGGGCTCATATGGTAGAGGGACTTTAAACCTTAGAAATCATCATCATCAAACCAAGTATCCGTTCGATATACGAGTTTGATCAATAGAACAGTAATCAGAACAGATCACATTACTGCTCTCAAACGTAGAACAGTAATTAGAACAGATCACATTACTGCTCTCAGACTTAGAACAGTAATTAGAACAGATCACATTACTGCTCACAAACTTAGAACAGTAATTAGAACAGATCACATTACTGCTCTCAAAATTAGAACAGTAATTAGAACAGATCACATTACTGCTTTCAAACTTAGAACAGTAATTAGAACAGATCACATTACTTAGAACAGTAATGAGAACAGATCACATTACTGCTCACAAACTTAGAACAGTAATTAGAACAGATCACATAACTTGGAACAGTAATTAGAACAGATCACATTACTGCTCACAAACTTAGAACAGTAATTAGAACAGATCACATTACTGCTCTCAAACTTAGAACAGTAATTAGAACAGATCACATTACTGCTCACAAACTTAGAACAGTAATTAGATCAGACCACATTACTGAACAGTAATTAGAACAGTAATTAGAACAGATCACATTACTGCTCTCAAACTTAGAACAGTAATTAGAACAGATCACATTACTGCTCTCAAACTTAGAACAGTAATTAGAACAGATCACATTACTGCTCTCAAACTTAGAACAGTAATTAGAACAGATCACATTACTGCTCACAAACTTAGAACAGTAATTAGAACAGATCACATTACTGCTCACAAACTTAGAACAGTAATTAGATCAGACCACATTACTGAACAGTAATTAGAACAGTAATTAGAACAGATCACATTACTGCTCTCAAACTTAGAACAGTAATTAGAACAGATCACATTACTGCTCTCAAACTTAGAACAGTAATTAGAACATATCACATTACTGCTCTCAAACTTAGAACAGTAATTAGAACAGATCACATTACTGCTCACAAACTTAGAACAGTAATTAGAACAGATCACATTACTGAACAGTAATTAGAACAGTAATTAGAACAGATCACATTACTGCTCTCAAACTTAGAACAGTAATTAGAACAGATCACATTACTGCTCTCAAACTTAGAACAGTAATTAGAACAGATCACATTACTGCTCACAAACTTAGAACAGTAATTAGAACAGATCACATTACTGAACAGTAATTAGAACAGTAATTAGAACAGATCACATTACTGCTCTCAAACTTAGAACAGTAATTAGAACAGATCACATTACTGCTCACAAACTTAGAACAGTAATTAGAACAGATCACATTACTGAACAGTAATTAGAACAGTAATTAGAACAGATCACATTACTGAACAGTAATTAGAACAGTAATTAGAACAGTAATTAGAACAGATCACATTACTGCTCTCAAACTTAGAACAGTAATTAGAACAGATCACATTACTGCTCACAAACTTAGAACAGTAATTAGAACATATCACATTACTGCTCTCAAACTTAGAACAGTAATTAGAACAGATCACATTACTGCTCTCAAACTTAGAACAGTAATTAGAACAGATCACATTACTGCTCACAAACTTAGAACAGTAATTAGAACAGATCACATTACTGCTCACAAACTTAGAACAGTAATTAGAACAGATCACATTACTGCTCTCAAACTTAGAACAGTAATTAGAACAGATCACATTACTGCTCACAAACTTAGAACAGTAATTAGAACAGATCACATTACTGAACAGTAATTAGAACAGTAATTAGAACAGATCACATTGCTGCTCTCAAACTTAGAACAGTAATTAGAACAGATCACATTACTGCTCACAAACTTAGAACAGTAATTAGAACAGATCACATTACTGCTCTCAAACTTAGAACAGTAATTAGAACAGATCACATTACTGCTCACAAACTTAGAACAGATCAAATATTACATATCTAACTATTACATGTGTCATAAAGAAAATTATACAAAACATATATGTTTTTATTTTCTCTCTATGCGTTATTTGCCGCGTTGAGGTTTCGAACCCATGTGCACGATGACGCCTGTCTGCTCGGTTACAAGTTCTGACCGTACCCACTAGGCCACGGCTCGCCTTCCAATTCTTCGCATGTTAACACCTTTATGCAGGTAAAATACAAAGGGATGCTACTCTAACAATTTAAGGGAAGCAACTCAAAAACGTTTTACTTACGTCTGACGATATGTTAATATTGCATACCGCCAAAATGCTTCGCACCGAAGCAATAAATCCGCATATCAGAGTAAAACCAAACCAAAGCATTCACCGAAGCATTGTGGTGTAGTGGTTATAGTGTCTGCCTTGCAATCGGGAGGTCGTGGGTTCGAGTCCCCTGACCGCGTCATACCAAAGACTTTAAAAATGGAGTAGTTACTTGTAACCCATGCCTGACAAGCAAATCATGGGTAGTACTACGTCTGGTCAAAAACCGTCTGGTCAACCCGGTGTCAGAATAATGTGTCTGGGTGGGGTATCACGTACTACGGCGTGGTATTCCAGTGTGGCAGCACTATATCTGCTTCAAGTAGACTGTAGATAGATACATAGCACTACACACAATCACTCACGCAATAGTCCAGACATAATGCCGAGCCAACGGGGGATTCATCATCATCAAACCAAAACAAGTATCCGTTCGATATACGAGTTTGATCAATAGAACAGTAATCAGAACAGATCACATTACTGCTCTCAAACGTAGAACAGTAATTAGAACAGATCACATTACTGCTCTCAGACTTAGAACAGTAATTAGAACAGATCACATTACTGCTCACAAACTTAGAACAGTAATTAGAACAGATCACATTACTGCTCTCAAAATTAGAACAGTAATTAGAACAGATCACATTACTGCTCTCAAACTTAGAACAGTAATTAGAACAGATCACATTACTTAGAACAGTAATTAGAACAGATCACATTACTGCTCACAAACTTAGAACAGTAATTAGAACAGATCACATTACTTAGAACAGTAATTAGAACAGATCACATTACTGCTCACAAACTTAGAACAGTAATTAGAACAGATCACATTACTGCTCTCAAACTTAGAACAGTAATTAGAACAGATCACATTACTGCTCACAAACTTAGAACAGTAATTAGAACAGACCACATTACTGAACAGTAATTAGAACAGTAATTAGAACAGATCACATTACTGCTCTCAAACTTAGAACAGTAATTAGAACAGATCACATTACTGCTCTCAAACTTAGAACAGTAATTAGAACAGATCACATTACTGCTCTCAAACTTAGAACAGTAATTAGAACAGATCACATTACTGCTCACAAACTTAGAACAGTAATTAGAACAGATCACATTACTGAACAGTAATTAGAACAGTAATTAGAACAGATCACATTACTGCTCTCAAACTTAGAACAGTAATTAGAACAGATCACATTACTGCTCTCAAACTTAGAACAGTAATTAGAACAGATCACATTACTGCTCACAAACTTAGAACAGTAATTAGAACAGATCACATTACTGCTCACAAACTTAGAACAGTAATTAGAACAGATCACATTACTGCTCTCAAACTTAGAACAGTAATTAGAACAGATCACATTACTGCTCACAAACTTAGAACAGTAATTAGAACAGATCACATTACTGAACAGTAATTAGAACAGTAATTAGAACAGATCACATTACTGCTCTCAAACTTAGAACAGTAATTAGAACAGATCACATTACTGCTCACAAACTTAGAACAGTAATTAGAACAGATCACATTACTGCTCTCAAACTTAGAACAGTAATTAGAACAGATCACATTACTGCTCTCTAACTTAGAACAGTAATTAGAACAGATCACATTACTGCTCACAAACTTAGAACAGTAATTAGAACAGATCACATTACTGCTCTCAAACTTAGAACAGTAATTAGAACAGATCACATTACTGCTCTCAAACTTAGAACAGTAATTAGAACAGATCACATTACTGCTCACAAACTTAGAACAGTAATTAGAACAGATCACATTACTGCTCACAAACTTAGAACAGTAATTAGAACAGATCACATTACTGCTCTCAAACTTAGAACAGTAATTAGAACAGATCACATTACTGCTCACAAACTTAGAACAGTAATTAGAACAGATCACATTACTGAACAGTAATTAGAACAGTAATTAGAACAGATCACATTGCTGCTCTCAAACTTAGAACAGTAATTAGAACAGATCACATTACTGCTCACAAACTTAGAACAGTAATTAGAACAGATCACATTACTGCTCTCAAACTTAGAACAGTAATTAGAACAGATCACATTACTGCTCACAAACTTAGAACAGATCAAATATTACATATCTAACTATTACATGTGTCATAAAGAAAATTATACAAAACATATATGTTTTTATTTTCTCTCTATGCGTTATTTGCCGCGTTGAGGTTTCGAACCCATGTGCACGATGACGCCTGTCTGCTCGGTTACAAGTTCTGACCGTACCCACTAGGCCACGGCTCGCCTTCCAATTCTTCGCATGTTAACACCTTTATGCAGGTAAAATACAAAGGGATGCTACTCTAACAATTTAAGGGAAGCAACTCAAAAACGTTTTACTTACGTCTGACGATATGTTAATATTGCATACCGCCAAAATGCTTCGCACCGAAGCAATAAATCCGCATATCAGAGTAAAACCAAACCAAAGCATTCACCGAAGCATTGTGGTGTAGTGGTTATAGTGTCTGCCTTGCAATCGGGAGGTCGTGGGTTCGAGTCCCCTGACCGCGTCATACCAAAGACTTTAAAAATGGAGTAGTTACTTGTAACCCATGCCTGACAAGCAAATCATGGGTAGTACTACGTCTGGTCAAAAACCGTCTGGTCAACCCGGTGTCAGAATAATGTGTCTGGGTGGGGTATCACGTACTACGGCGTGGTATTCCAGTGTGGCAGCACTATATCTGCTTCAAGTAGACTGTAGATAGATACATAGCACTACACACAATCACTCACGCAATAGTCCAGACATAATGCCGAGCCAACGGGGGATTCATCATCATCAAACCAAAACAAGTATCCGTTCGATATACGAGTTTGATCAATAGAACAGTAATCAGAACAGATCACATTACTGCTCTCAAACGTAGAACAGTAATTAGAACAGATCACATTACTGCTCTCAGACTTAGAACAGTAATTAGAACAGATCACATTACTGCTCACAAACTTAGAACAGTAATTAGAACAGATCACATTACTGCTCTCAAAATTAGAACAGTAATTAGAACAGATCACATTACTGCTCTCAAACTTAGAACAGTAATTAGAACAGATCACATTACTTAGAACAGTAATTAGAACAGATCACATTACTGCTCACAAACTTAGAACAGTAATTAGAACAGATCACATTACTTAGAACAGTAATTAGAACAGATCACATTACTGCTCACAAACTTAGAACAGTAATTAGAACAGATCACATTACTGCTCTCAAACTTAGAACAGTAATTAGAACAGATCACATTACTGCTCACAAACTTAGAACAGTAATTAGAACAGACCACATTACTGAACAGTAATTAGAACAGTAATTAGAACAGATCACATTACTGCTCTCAAACTTAGAACAGTAATTAGAACAGATCACATTACTGCTCTCAAACTTAGAACAGTAATTAGAACAGATCACATTACTGCTCTCAAACTTAGAACAGTAATTAGAACAGATCACATTACTGCTCACAAACTTAGAACAGTAATTAGAACAGATCACATTACTGAACAGTAATTAGAACAGTAATTAGAACAGATCACATTACTGCTCTCAAACTTAGAACAGTAATTAGAACAGATCACATTACTGCTCTCAAACTTAGAACAGTAATTAGAACAGATCACATTACTGCTCACAAACTTAGAACAGTAATTAGAACAGATCACATTACTGCTCACAAACTTAGAACAGTAATTAGAACAGATCACATTACTGCTCTCAAACTTAGAACAGTAATTAGAACAGATCACATTACTGCTCACAAACTTAGAACAGTAATTAGAACAGATCACATTACTGAACAGTAATTAGAACAGTAATTAGAACAGATCACATTACTGCTCTCAAACTTAGAACAGTAATTAGAACAGATCACATTACTGCTCACAAACTTAGAACAGTAATTAGAACAGATCACATTACTGCTCTCAAACTTAGAACAGTAATTAGAACAGATCACATTACTGCTCTCTAACTTAGAACAGTAATTAGAACAGATCACATTACTGCTCACAAACTTAGAACAGTAATTAGAACAGATCACATTACTGCTCACAAACTTAGAACAGTAATTAGAACAGATCACATTACTGCTCTCAAACTTAGAACAGTAATTAGAACAGATCACATTACTGCTCACAAACTTAGAACAGTAATTAGAACAGATCACATTACTGAACAGTAATTAGAACAGATCACATTACTGCTCTCAAACTTAGAACAGTAATTAGAACAGATCACATTACTGCTCACAAACTTAGAACAGTAATTAGAACAGATCACATTACTGCTCACAAACTTAGAACAGATCACATTACTGCTCTCAAACTTAGAACAGTAATTAGAACAGATCACATTACTGCTCACAAACTTAGAACAGTAATTAGAACAGATCACATTACTGAACAGTAATTAGAACAGTAATTAGAACAGATCACATTACTGCTCTCAAACTTAGAACAGTAATTAGAACAGATCACATTACTGCTCACAAACTTAGAACAGTAATTAGAACAGATCACATTACTGCTCTCAAACTTAGAACAGTAATTAGAACAGATCACATTACTGCTCTCAAACTTAGAACAGTAATTAGAACAGATCACATTACTGCTCACAAACTTAGAACAGTAATTAGAACAGATCACATTACTGCTCACAAACTTAGAACAGTAATTAGAACAGATCACATTACTGCTCTCAAACTTAGAACAGTAATTAGAACAGATCACATTACTGCTCACAAACTTAGAACAGTAATTAGAACAGATCACATTACTGAAGAGTAATTAGAACAGTAATTAGAACAGATCACATTACTGCTCTCAAACTTAGAACAGTAATTAGAACAGATCACATTACTGCTCACAAACTTAGAACAGTAATTAGAACAGATCACATTACTGCTCTCAAACTTAGAACAGTAATTAGAACAGATCACATTACTGCTCACAAACTTAGAACAGTAATTAGAACAGATCACATTACTGCTCTCAAACTTAGAACAGTAATTAGAACAGATCACATTACTGCTCTTAAACTTAGAACAGTAATTAGAACAGATCACATTACTGCTCACAAACTTAGAACAGTAATTAGAACAGATCACATTACTGCTCACAAACTTAGAACAGTAATTAGAACAGATCACATTTCTGCTCTCAAACTTAGAACAGTAATTAGAACAGATCACATTACTGCTCACAAACTTAGAACAGTAATTAGAACAGATCACATTACTGAACAGTAATTAGAACAGTAATTAGAACAGATCACATTGCTGCTCTCAAACTTAGAACAGTAATTAGAACAGATCACATTACTGCTCACAAACTTAGAACAGTAATTAGAACAGATCACATTACTGTTCTCAAACTTAGAACAGTAATTAGAACAGATCACATTACTGCTCACAAACTTAGAACAGATCAAATATTACATATCTAACTATTACATGTGTCATAAAGAAAATTATACAAAACATATATGTTTTTATTTTCTCTCTATGCGTTATTTGCCGCGTTGAGGTTTCGAACCCATGTGCACGATGACGCCTGTCTGCTCGGTTACAAGTTCTGACCGTACCCACTAGGCCACGGCTCGCCTTCCAATTCTTCGCATGTTAACACCTTTATGCAGGTAAAATACAAAGGGATGCTACTCTAACAATTTAAGGGAAGCAACTCAAAAACGTTTTACTTACGTCTGACGATATGTTAATATTGCATACCGCCAAAATGCTTCGCACCGAAGCAATAAATCCGCATATCAGAGTAAAACCAAACCAAAGCATTCACCGAAGCATTGTGGTGTAGTGGTTATAGTGTCTGCCTTGCAATCGGGAGGTCGTGGGTTCGAGTCCCCTGACCGCGTCATACCAAAGACTTTAAAAATGGAGTAGTTACTTGTAACCCATGCCTGACAAGCAAATCATGGGTAGTACTACGTCTGGTCAAAAACCGTCTGGTCAACCCGGTGTCAGAATAATGTGTCTGGGTGGGGTATCACGTACTACGGCGTGGTATTCCAGTGTGGCAGCACTATATCTGCTTCAAGTAGACTGTAGATAGATACATAGCACTACACACAATCACTCACGCAATAGTCCAGACATAATGCCGAGCCAACGGGGGATTCTTCCCGGGGGCTCATATGGTAGAGGGACTTTAAACCTTAGAAATCATCATCATCAAACCAAACCAAGTATCCGTTCGATATACGAGTTTGATCAATAGAACAGTAATCAGAACAGATCACATTACTGCTCTCAAACGTAGAACAGTAATTAGAACAGATCACATTACTGCTCTCAAACTTAGAACAGTAATTAGAACAGATCACATTACTGCTCACAAACTTAGAACAGTAATTAGAACAGATCACATTACTGCTCTTAAAATTAGAACAGTTATTAGAACAGATCACATTACTGCTCTCAAACTTAGAACAGTAATTAGAACAGATCACATTACTTAGAACAGTAATTAGAACAGATCACATTACTGCTCACAAACTTAGAACAGTAATTAGAACAGATCACATTACTTAGAACAGTAATTAGAACAGATCACATTACTGCTCACAAACTTAGAACAGTAATTAGAACAGATCACATTACTGCTCTCAAACTTAGAACAGTAATTAGAACAGATCACATTACTGCTCACAAACTTAGAACAGTAATTAGAACAGATCACATTACTGAACAGTAATTAGAACAGTAATTAGAACAGATCACATTACTGCTCTCAATCTTAGAACAGTAATTAGAACAGATCACATTACTGCTCACAAACTTAGAACAGTAATTAGAACAGATCACATTACTGAACAGTAATTAGAACAGTAATTAGAACAGATCACATTACTGCTCTCAAACTTAGAACAGTAATTAGAACAGATCACATTACTGAACAGTAATTAGAACAGTAATTAGAACAGATCACATTACTGCTCTCAATCTTAGAACAGTAATTAGAACAGATCACATTACTGCTCACAAACTTAGAACAGTAATAAGAACAGATCACATTACTGAACAGTAATTAGAACAGTAATTAGAACAGATCACATTACTGCTCTCAAACTTAGAACAGTAATTAGAACAGATCACATTACTGAACAGTAATTAGAACAGTAATTAGAACAGATCACATTACTGCTCTCAAACTTAGAACAGTAATTAGAACAGATCACATTACTGCTCTCAAACTTAGAACAGTAATTAGAACAGATCACATTACTGCTCTCAAACTTAGAACAGTAATTAGAACAGATCACATTACTGCTCACAAACTTAGAACAGTAATTAGAACAGATCACATTACTGAACAGTAATTAGAACAGTAATTAGAACAGATCACATTACTGCTCACAACAAACTTAGAACAGTAATTAGAACAGATCACATTACTGCTCTCAAACTTAGAACAGTAATTAGAACAGATCACATTACTGCTCACAAACTTAGAACAGTAATTAGAACAGATCACATTACTGCTCACAGACTTAGAACAGTAATTAGAACAGATCACATTACTGAACAGTAATTAGAACAGTAATTAGAACAGATCACATTACTGCTCTCAAACTTAGAACAGTAATTAGAACAGATCACATTACTGCTCTCAAACTTAGAACAGTAATTAGAACAGATCACATTACTGCTCACAAACTTAGAACAGTAATTAGAACAGATCACATTACTGCTCACAAACTTAGAACAGTAATTAGAACAGATCACATTACTGCTCACAAACTTAGAACAGTAATTAGAACAGATCACATTACTGCTCTCAAACTTAGAACAGTAATTAGAACAGATCACATTACTGCTCACAAACTTAGAACAGTAATTAGAACAGATCACATTACTGAACAGTAATTAGAACAGTAATTAGAACAGATCACATTACTGCTCTCAAACTTAGAACAGTAATTAGAACAGATCACATTACTGCTCACAAACTTAGAACAGTAATTAGAACAGATCACATTACTGCTCTCAAACTTAGAACAGTAATTAGAACAGATCACATTACTGCTCACAAACTTAGAACAGATCAAATATTACATATCTAACTATTACATGTGTCATAAAGAAAATTATACAAAACATATATGTTTTTATTTTCTCTCTATGCGTTATTTGCCGCGTTGAGGTTTCGAACCCATGTGCACGATGACGCCTGTCTGCTCGGTTACAAGTTCTGACCGTACCCACTAGGCCACGGCTCGCCTTCCAATTCTTCGCATGTTAACACCTTTATGCAGGTAAAATACAAAGGGATGCTACTCTAACAATTTAAGGGAAGCAACTCAAAAACGTTTTACTTACGTCTGACGATATGTTAATATTGCATACCGCCAAAATGCTTCGCACCGAAGCAATAAATCCGCATATCAGAGTAAAACCAAACCAAAGCATTCACCGAAGCATTGTGGTGTAGTGGTTATAGTGTCTGCCTTGCAATCGGGAGGTCGTGGGTTCGAGTCCCCTGACCGCGTCATACCAAAGACTTTAAAAATGGAGTAGTTACTTGTAACCCATGCCTGACAAGCAAATCATGGGTAGTACTACGTCTGGTCAAAAACCGTCTGGTCAACCCGGTGTCAGAATAATGTGTCTGGGTGGGGTATCACGTACTACGGCGTGGTATTCCAGTGTGGCAGCACTATATCTGCTTCAAGTAGACTGTAGATAGATACATAGCACTACACACAATCACTCACGCAATAGTCCAGACATAATGCCGAGCCAACGGGGGATTCTTCCCGGGGGCTCATATGGTAGAGGGACTTTAAACCTTAGAAATCATCATCATCAAACCAAACCAAGTATCCGTTCGATATACGAGTTTGATCAATAGAACAGTAATCAGAACAGATCACATTACTGCTCTCAAACGTAGAACAGTAATTAGAACAGATCACATTACTGCTCTCAGACTTAGAACAGTAATTAGAACAGATCACATTACTGCTCACAAACTTAGAACAGTAATTAGAACAGATCACATTACTGCTCTCAAAATTAGAACAGTAATTAGAACAGATCACATTACTGCTCTCAAACTTAGAACAGTAATTAGAACAGATCACATTACTTAGAACAGTAATTAGAACAGATCACATTACTGCTCACAAACTTAGAACAGTAATTAGAACAGATCACATTACTTAGAACAGTAATTAGAACAGATCACATTACTGCTCTCAAACTTAGAACAGTAATTAGAACAGATCACATTACTGCTCACAAACTTAGAACAGTAATTAGAACAGATCACATTACTGCTCACAAACTTAGAACAGTAATTAGAACAGATCACATTACTGCTCTCAAAATTAGAACAGTAATTAGAACAGATCACATTACTGCTCTCAAACTTAGAACAGTAATTAGAACAGATCACATTACTTAGAACAGTAATTAGAACAGATCACATTACTGCTCACAAACTTAGAACAGTAATTAGAACAGATCACATTACTTAGAACAGTAATTAGAACAGATCACATTACTGCTCACAAACTTAGAACAGTAATTAGAACAGATCACATTACTGCTCTCAAACTTAGAACAGTAATTAGAACAGATCACATTACTGCTCACAAACTTAGAACAGTAATTAGAACAGACCACATTACTGAACAGTAATTAGAACAGTAATTAGAACAGATCAAATTACTGCTCTCAAACTTAGACAGTAATTAGAACAGATCACATTACTGCTCTCAAACTTAGAACAGTAATTAGAACAGATCACATTACTGCTCTCAAACTTAGAACAGTAATTAGAACAGATCACATTACTGCTCACAAACTTAGAACAGTAATTAGAACATATCACATTACTGCTCACAAACTTAGAACAGATCACATTACTGCTCTCAAACTTAGAACAGTAATTAGAACAGATCACATTACTGCTCACAAACTTAGAACAGTAATTAGAACAGATCACATTACTGAACAGTAATTAGAACAGTAATTAGAACAGATCACATTACTGCTCTCAAACTTAGAACAGTAATTAGAACAGATCACATTACTGCTCACAAACTTAGAACAGTAATTAGAACAGATCACATTACTGCTCTCAAACTTAGAACAGTAATTAGAACAGATCACATTACTGCTCTCAAACTTAGAACAGTAATTAGAACAGATCACATTACTGCTCACAAACTTAGAACAGTAATTAGAACAGATCACATTACTGCTCACAAACTTAGAACAGATCACATTACTGCTCTCAAACTTAGAACAGTAATTAGAACAGATCACATTACTGCTCACAAACTTAGAACAGTAATTAGAACAGATCACATTACTGAACAGTAATTAGAACAGTAATTAGAACAGATCACATTACTGCTCTCAAACCTAGAACAGTAATTAGAACAGATCACATTACTGCTCACAAACTTAGAACAGTAATTAGAACAGATCACATTACTGCTCTCAAACTTAGAACAGTAATTAGAACAGATCACATTACTGCTCTCAAACTTAGAACAGTAATTAGAACAGATCACATTACTGCTCACAAACTTAGAACAGTAATTAGAACAGATCACATTACTGCTCACAAACTTAGAACAGTAATTAGAACAGATCACATTACTGAACAGTAATTAGAACAGTAATTAGAACAGATCACATTACTGCTCTCAAACTTAGAACAGTAATTAGAACAGATCACATTACTGCTCACAAACTTAGAACAGTAATTAGAACAGATCACATTACTGCTCTCAAACTTAGAACAGTAATTAGAACAGATCACATTACTGTTCTCAAACTTAGAACAGTAATTAGAACAGATCACATTACTGCTCTTAAACTTAGAACAGTAATTAGAACAGATCACATTACTGTTCTCAAACTTAGAACAGTAATTAGAACAGATCACATTACTGCTCACAAACTTAGAACAGTAATTAGAACAGATCACATTACTGCTCACAAACTTAGAACAGTAATTAGAACAGATCACATTACTGAACAGTAATTAGAACAGTAATTAGAACAGATCACATTACTGCTCTCAAACCTAGAACAGTAATTAGAACAGATCACATTACTGCTCACAAACTTAGAACAGTAATTAGAACAGATCACATTACTGCTCTCAAACTTAGAACAGTAATTAGAACAGATCACATTACTGCTCTCAAACTTAGAACAGTAATTAGAACAGATCACATTACTGCTCACAAACTTAGAACAGATCACATTACTGCTCTCAAACTTAGAACAGTAATTAGAACAGATCACATTACTGCTCACAAACTTAGAACAGTAATTAGAACAGATCACATTACTGAACAGTAATTAGAACAGTAATTAGAACAGATCACATTACTGCTCTCAAACCTAGAACAGTAATTAGAACAGATCACATTACTGCTCACAAACTTAGAACAGTAATTAGAACAGATCACATTACTGCTCTCAAACTTAGAACAGTAATTAGAACAGATCACATTACTGCTCTCAAACTTAGAACAGTAATTAGAACAGATCACATTACTGCTCACAAACTTAGAACAGTAATTAGAACAGATCACATTACTGCTCACAAACTTAGAACAGTAATTAGAACAGATCACATTACTGAACAGTAATTAGAACAGTAATTAGAACAGATCACATTACTGCTCTCAAACTTAGAACAGTAATTAGAACAGATCACATTACTGCTCACAAACTTAGAACAGTAATTAGAACAGATCACATTACTGCTCTCAAACTTAGAACAGTAATTAGAACAGATCACATTACTGTTCTCAAACTTAGAACAGTAATTAGAACAGATCACATTACTGCTCTTAAACTTAGAACAGTAATTAGAACAGATCACATTACTGTTCTCAAACTTAGAACAGTAATTAGAACAGATCACATTACTGCTCACAAACTTAGAACAGTAATTAGAACAGATCACATTACTGCTCACAAACTTAGAACAGTAATTAGAACAGATCACATTACTGAACAGTAATTAGAACAGTAATTAGAACAGATCACATTACTGCTCTCAAACCTAGAACAGTAATTAGAACAGATCACATTACTGCTCACAAACTTAGAACAGTAATTAGAACAGATCACATTACTGCTCTCAAACTTAGAACAGTAATTAGAACAGATCACATTACTGCTCTCAAACTTAGAACAGTAATTAGAACAGATCACATTACTGCTCACAAACTTAGAACAGTAATTAGAACAGATCACATTACTGCTCACAAACTTAGAACAGTAATTAGAACAGATCACATTACTGAACAGTAATTAGAACAGTAATTAGACCAGATCACATTACTGCTCTCAAACTTAGAACAGTAATTAGAACAGATCACATTACTGCTCACAAACTTAGAACAGTAATTAGAACAGATCACATTACTGCTCTCAAACTTAGAACAGTAATTAGAACAGATCACATTACTGTTCTCAAACTTAGAACAGTAATTAGAACAGATCACATTACTGCTCTTAAACTTAGAACAGTAATTAGAACAGATCACATTACTGCTCACAAACTTAGAACAGTAATTAGAACAGATCACATTACTGCTCACAAACTTAGAACAGATCACATTACTGCTCTCAAACTTAGAACAGTAATTAGAACAGATCACATTACTGCTCACAAACTTAGAACAGTAATTAGAACAGATCACATTACTGAACAGTAATTAGAACAGTAATTAGAACAGATCACATTACTGCTCTCAAACCTAGAACAGTAATTAGAACAGATCACATTACTGCTCACAAACTTAGAACAGTAATTAGAACAGATCACATTACTGCTCTCAAACTTAGAACAGTAATTAGAACAGATCACATTACTGCTCTCAAACTTAGAACAGTAATTAGAACAGATCACATTACTGCTCACAAACTTAGAACAGTAATTAGAACAGATCACATTACTGCTCACAAACTTAGAACAGTAATTAGAACAGATCACATTACTGAACAGTAATTAGAACAGTAATTAGAACAGATCACATTACTGCTCTCAAACTTAGAACAGTAATTAGAACAGATCACATTACTGCTCACAAACTTAGAACAGTAATTAGAACAGATCACATTACTGCTCTCAAACTTAGAACAGTAATTAGAACAGATCACATTACTGTTCTCAAACTTAGAACAGTAATTAGAACAGATCACATTACTGCTCTTAAACTTAGAACAGTAATTAGAACAGATCACATTACTGTTCTCAAACTTAGAACAGTAATTAGAACAGATCACATTACTGCTCACAAACTTAGAACAGATCAAATATTACATATCTAACTATTACATGTGTCATAAAGAAAATTATACAAAACATATATGTTTTTATTTTCTCTCTATGCGTTATTTGCCGCGTTGAGGTTTCGAACCCATGTGCACGATGACGCCTGTCTGCTCGGTTACAAGTTCTGACCGTACCCACTAGGCCACGGCTCGCCTTCCAATTCTTCGCATGTTAACACCTTTATGCAGGTAAAATACAAAGGGATGCTACTCTAACAATTTAAGGAAGCAACTCAAAAACGTTTTACTTACGTCTGACGATATGTTAATATTGCATACCGCCAAAATGCTTCGCACCGAAGCAATAAATCCGCATATCAGAGTAAAACCAAACCAAAGCATTCACCGAAGCATTGTGGTGTAGTGGTTATAGTGTCTGCCTTGCAATCGGGAGGTCGTGGGTTCGAGTCCCCTGACCGCGTCATACCAAAGACTTTAAAAATGGAGTAGTTACTTGTAACCCATGCCTGACAAGCAAATCATGGGTAGTACTACGTCTGGTCAAAAACCGTCTGGTCAACCCGGTGTCAGAATAATGTGTCTGGGTGGGGTATCACGTACTACGGCGTGGTATTCCAGTGTGGCAGCACTATATCTGCTTCAAGTAGACTGTAGATAGATACATAGCACTACACACAATCACTCACGCAATAGTCCAGACATAATGCCGAGCCAACGGGGGATTCTTCCCGGGGGCTCATATGGTAGAGGGACTTTAAACCTTAGAAACTGCCATAATATTGTCTATGAAAACTGCCAAAATATTGTTTATGAAAACTGCATAATATTGTCTATGAAAACTGACATAATATTGTCTATGAAAACTGACATAATATTGTCTATGAAAACCGACATAATATTGTCTATGAAAACTGACATAATATTGTCTATGAAACTGCCATAATATTATCTATGAAAACTGACATAATATTGTCTATGAAAACTGCCATAATATTATCTATGAAAACTGCCATAATATTGACTATGAAAACTGACATAATATTGTCTATGAAAACTGACATAATATTGTCTATGAAAACTGCCATAATATTGTCTATAAAAACTGACATAATATTGTCTATGAAAACTGCCATAATATTATCTATGAAAACGGACATAATAGAAAACTGCCATAATATTATCTATGAAAACTGCCATAATATTGTCTATGAAAACTGACATAATATTATCTATGAAAACTGCCATAATATTGTCTATGAAAACTGCCATAATATTGTCTATGAAAACTGCCATAATATTGTCTATGAAAACTGTCATATTATTGTCTATGAAAACTGACATAATATTATCTATGAAACTGCAAATATCTATGAAAACTGCCATAATATTCTATTGAAAACTGCCATAATATTATCTATGAAAACTGCCATAATATTATCTATGAAAACTGACATAATATTGTCTATGAAAACTGCCGTAATATTGTCTATGAAACTGACATAATATTGTCTATGAAAACTGAGCATAATATTATCTATGAAAACTGCCATAATATTATCTATGAAACTGCCATAATAGAAAACTGACATAATATTGTCTATGAAAACTGCCATAATATTATCTATGAAAACGGACATAATAAAAAACTGACATAATATTATCTATGAAAACTGCCATAATATTGTCTATGAAAACTGCCATAATATTATCTATGAAAACGGACATAATAGAAAACTGCCATAATATTGTCTATGAAACTGACATAATATTATCTATGAAAACTGCCATAATATTGTCTATGAAAACTGACATAATATTGTCTATGAAAACTGCCATAATATAATCTATGAAAACTCCATAATAGAAAACTGACATAATATTATCTATGAAAACTGCCATAATGATTATCTATGAAAACGGACATAATAGAAAAATGCCATAATATTGTCTATGAAAACTGACATAAAATTATCTATGAAAAACTGCCATAATATTGTCTATGAAAACTGACATAATATTGTCTATGAAAACTGCCATAATATTGTCTATAAAAACGGACATAATATTGTCTATGAGAACTGCCATAATATTATCTATGAAAACGGACATAATAGAAAACTGACATAATATTATCTATGAAAACTGCCATAATATTGTCTATGAAAACTGACATAATATTGTCT
Organism: Cyrtodaria siliqua; assembly: GCA_037043455.1. Classification (NCBI taxonomy): domain Eukaryota; kingdom Metazoa; phylum Mollusca; class Bivalvia; order Adapedonta; family Hiatellidae; genus Cyrtodaria; species Cyrtodaria siliqua. The sequence continues at coordinate 3,053 of JAWPHD010022847.1, read as the reverse complement.
ATGAAAACTGACATAATATTGTCTATGAAAACGGCCATAATATTGTCTATGAAAACTGACATAATATTGTCTATGAAAACTGACATAATATTATCTATGAAAACTGCCATAATAGAAAACTGACATAATATTATCTATTAAAACTGCCATAATATTATCTATGAAAACGGACATAATAGAAAACTGCCCATAATATTGTCTATGAAATTGACATAAATTATCTATGAAAACAGCCATAATATTGTCTATGAAAACTGACATAATATTGTCTATGAAAACTGCCATAATATTGTCTATAAAAACTGACATAATATTGTCTATATGATAAACTGCCATAATATTATCTATGAAACGGACATATAGAAAACTGACATATATTATCTATGAAAACCTGCCATAATATTGTCTATGAAAACTGACATAATATTATCTATGAAAAAGGCATAATATTGTCTATGAAAACTGACATAATATTATCTATGAAAACTGCCATAATATTGTCTATGAAAACTGCCATAATATTGTCTATGAAAACTGCATAATATTGTCTAAGAAAACTGCCATAATATTGTCTATGAAAACTGACATAATATTATCTATGAAAACTGCCATAATATTCTCTATGAAAACTGCCATAATATTGTCTATGAAAACGGACATAATATTATCTATGAAAACTGACATAATATTGTCTATGAAAACTGCCATAATATTATCTATGAAAACTGCCATAAAATTGTCTATGAAACTGACATAATATTGTCTATGAAAACTGCCATAATATTATCTATGAAAACTGCCATAATATTGACTATGAAAACTGACATAATATTGTCTATGAAAACTGACATAATATTGTCTATGAAAACTGCCATAATATTGGGTCTATAAAAACTGACATAATATTGTCTATGAAAACTGCCATAATATTATCTATGAAAACGGACATAATAGAAAATTGCCATAATATTATCTATGAAAACTGCATAATATTGTCTATGAAACTGACATAATATTATCTAAGAAAACTGCCATAATATTGTCTATGAAAACTGCCATAATATTGTCTATGAAAACTGACATAATATTATCTATGAAAAACTGTCATAATATTCTCTATGAAAACTGCCATAATATTGTCTATGAAAACTGCCCATAATATTGTCTATGAAAACTGACATAATATTGTCTATGAAAACTGACATAATATTATCTATGAAAACTGCCATAATATTATCTATGAAAACTGCCATAATAGAAAACTGACATAATATTGTCTAATGAAAACTGCCATAATATTATCTATGAAAACGGACATAATAGAAAACTGACATAATATTATCTATGAAAACTGCCATAAAATTGTCTATGAAAACTGCCATAATATTATCTATGAAAACGTACATAATAGAAAACTGCCCATAATATGTTGTCTATGAAAACTGACATAATATTATCTATGAAAACTGCCATAATATTGTCTATGAAACTGACATAATATTGTCTATGAAAACTGCCATAATATTATCTATGAAAACTGCCATAATAGAAAACTGACATAATATTATCTATGAAAACTGACATAATATTATCTATGAAAACGGACATAATAGAAAACTGCCATAATATTGTCTATGAAAACTGACATAATATTATCTATGAAAACTGCCATAATATTGTCTATGAAAACTGACATAATATTGTCTATGAAAACTGCCATAATATTGTCTATAAAAACTGACATAATATTGTCTATGAGAACTGCCATAATATTATCTATGAAAACGGACATAATAGAAAACTGACATAATATTATCTATGAAAACTGCCATAATATGTCTATGAAAACTGACATAATATTATCTATGAAAACGGCCATAATATTGTCTATGAAAACTGACATAATATTGTCTATGAAAACTGACATAATATTATCTATGAAAACTGACATAATATATCTATGAAAACTGCCATAATATTGTCTATGGAAAACTGCCATAATATTATCTATGAAAACGGACATAATAGAAAACTGCCATAATATTGTCTATGAAAACTGACATAATATTATCTATGAAAATTGCCATAATATTGTCTATGAAAACTGCCATAATATTGTCTATAAAAACTGACATAATATTGTCTATGAAAAATGCCATAATATTATCTATGAAAACGGACATAATAGAAAACTGCCATAATATTATCTATGAAAACTGCCATAATATTGTCTATGAAACTGACATAATATTATCTAAGAAAACTGCATAATATTGTCTATGAAAACTGCCATAATATTGTCTATGAAAACTGCCATAATATTGTCTATGAAAACTGCCATAATAGAAAACTGACATAATATTATCTATGAAACTGCCATAATATTATCTATGAAACGGACATAATATAAAACTGCCATAATATTGGTCCTATGAAAACTGACATAATATTATCTATGAAAACTGCCATAATATTGTCTATGAAAACTGACATTATATTATCTATGAAAACGGACATAATAGAAAACTGCCATAATATTGTCTATGAAAACTGACATAATATTATCTATGAAAATTGCCATAATATTGTCTATGAAAACTGACATAATATTGTCTATGAAAACTGCCATAATATTATCTATGAAAAACTGCCATAATAGAAAAACTGACATAATATTATCTATGAAAACTGCCATAATATTGTCTATGAAAACTGACATAATATTGTCTATGAAAACTGACATAATATTGTCTATGAAAACTGCCATAAAATTGTCTATGAAAACTGCCATAATATTGTCTATGAAAACTGCCAAAATATTGTTTATGAAAACTGCCATAATATTGTCTATGAAAACTGACATAATATTGTCTATGAAAACTGACATAATATTGTCTATGAAAACCGACATAATATTGTCTATGAAAACTGACATAATATTGTCTATGAAAACTGCCATAATATTATCTATGAAAACTGACATAATATTGTCTATGAAAACTGCCATAATATTATCTATGAAAACTGCCATAATATTGACTATGAAAACTGAC
>JAWPHD010022846.1:0-23871 GCA_037043455.1 Cyrtodaria siliqua | reverse complement strand
ATATATATATATATATATATACAGTGCGTATATGGTTATGTGAAGGTATGGTTCTATGTAGATATACAGGGTTCATATATGGCTATAGAGAAGGTTATGGCTCTAGGTAGATATACAGGGTACATATATGGTTATAGGAAGGTATGGTTCTATGTAGATCTACAGGGTTCATATATGGGTATGGCTCTAGGTCGATATACAGGGTTCATATATGGTTTATAGGAAGGTATGGTTCTACATAGATATACAGGGTTCATATATGGTCATAAGAAGATATGGTTAGATATACAGGGTTCATATATGATTGTAGGACGGTATGGTTCTACATAGATATATAGGGTTCATATATGGTTATAGGAAGGTATGGCTCTACATAGAGATATATATATATAATAGTGCGTATATGGTTATGTGAAGGTACGGCTCTAAGTAGATATACAGGGTTCAAATATTGTTACTGCAAGGTATGGGTCTATGTAGATATACAGGGTTCATATATGGCTATAAGAAGGTATGGCTCTAGGTAGATATAGACGGTTCATATATGGTTTTAGGAAGGTATGGTTTTACATAGATATACAGGGTTCATATATGGTCATAAGAAGATATGGTTAGATATACAGGGTTCATATATGATTGTAGGACACTATGGTTCTACATAGATATATAGGGTTCATATATGGTTATTAGGAAGGTATGGCTCTACATAGAGATATATATAGTGCATATATGGTTATGTGAAGGTATGGCTCTAAGTAGATATACAGGGTTCAAATATTGTTACTGCAAGGTATGGTTCTATGTAGATATACAGGGTTCATATATGGCTTTAGGAAGGTATGGCTCTAGGTAGATATACAAGGTTCATAAATTATATGGTCATAGAAAGGTATGGCTCTACATAGAGATATGATATAAGGTTCTTATATGGTTATTTGAAGGTATGACTGTAGGTAAACATACAGGGTTCAAATATGGTTATTGGAAGGTATGGTTCTACATAGATATACAGGCTTCATATATGGTCATAGGAAGGTATGGTTCTATATAGATAGATAGATATATATATATAGGGTTCATATATGGTTATGTGACGGTATGGTTCTACGTAGATATGCAGGGTTCATATATGGTAATAGAAGGTATGGTTCTACGTAGATATATACGGTTCATATATGGTTATAGGAAGGTATGGTTCTACATAGAGGTATATAGGGTTCATATAATTTATGTGAAAGTATGGCTCTATGTAGATATACAGGGTTCATATATGGTTCTAGGAAGGTATGGCTCTAGGTAGATAAACAGGGTTCATATATGGTTATAGGAAGGTATGGTTCTACATAGATATACACGGTTCATATATGGTCATAGGAAGGTATGGTTCTACATAGATATATATAGGGTTCATATATGGTTATTTGAAGGTATGACTCTAGGTAGATATACAGGGTCTCAAATATGGTTATTGGAAGGTATGGTTCTATGTAGATATACAAGGTTCATATATGGTTATAGGAAGGTATGGTTCTACATAGATGTACAGGGTTCATATATGGTTATAGGAAGGGATTGTTCTACGTAGATATATATAGGGTTCACATATGGTTATGTGATGACCGGTATGGCTCTAGGTAGATATACAGTGTTCATATATGGTTATAGGAAGGTACATCTAAGGTTCTTGGTAGACATGGTTATAGGAAAACATAATTCTACGCAGATATATAGGGTTGAATATAGGGTTATAGAAAGGTATGGTTCTATAGGTTATTGAATTTGTATGGCTAAATATTACTTGGAACGAGTTGTTTTGGCAAAGGACGACAAGCTGGCGAGTCGTCCTGCGCCAAAGCAACGAGTTCCAAGTAATATTTAGCCATACAAATTCAATAACCTTTTTATTGTATACTTTCATATTGTTTTCGATCAATGCTAATTGTCTATGACTATTACTTTTCATTATATTTGTGTTATTTTTATAGCTTTCGATGGAATTCATTTAACGTCTCACTAGTGAATTAATCACCACTATATAATATATGTAGAAATGGTCACTTGTGGACCACTGCGAACATACTTTAAACTGTCCATTGGTCTTTAAATCTCCCCTCAATCTGCAAACCTTCCTCTGAAGCTCAGAATATCCACAAAAAATCAAAAGTTGACCAGATTAAAAAATAAATAAATCCAGTCTTTTTGAGTACCCCTCAAAACTAGCTCCATTTCACTGATAATTCAACTGTATTCCTACCCATTTTTCAAATTATCATATCTTCCTCGAAAATCACCCAGTGGCATCCAAACTTGGCAGAAGTCATGAACATGTTCCAATCTTGTCACCTGAAGGCAGAAATAAGAGAATGATTGGACATTTCCAAGTTCAGAGCAAACCGATTAACAAAGCCCTAGTTTTTTACGGTGTAGGAATCTTCCTACCGTCCTGCCCAAGGGAGGTAATTCTGTAGTGAGACCTATAATGTTATTCAGTTTCATTTTGTGTGGATGATTATTTTGCGCGAAACATCGACGTCGGATGACGTCATTAAAAACGTCAAGCGATTTTCTAACGTTTGTTTGCCATTCGATTACGTTAAAAATAGTGGGTGAGTGACCATTTCAATTATTTTATCAATTTCTGCCACAAAAGGTTGAACAAAAACACGTCGTTTGTTTGTTGACACTATAGGCAGGATCCGTTGAAAGTAGTTCCTTATTTCTATTTCGCGGCTCTTAGCAAGCGCGAGAAAAAGTTCCAGTGCAATATCAATGTGTGCAATATCATAGAATATTGCACACTTAGCTCAATGCAAACTAAACGGGACAATATGAAAGTATACAATAATATGTAGATACACAAGGTTCATATACGGTTGGTTCTATATAGATATACAGGGTTCATATAATTATGGTTATAGTAAAGTATGGTTCTATGTAGATGTATAGGGTTCATATATGGTTATACAGGGTTCTCAATAAGAACCGGCCGCCGGCCGAAACGACCGCTTCAAATGGCATTTGGGCCGGTTTAAAATCATTCAAAACAAAATAAATAAATAAAGATGAGGACAGTGACATGGATAGTATGTGTTATTGAACTTTGTAGAGATAATGGAAAGTATTTGTTGTTGAATTTTGTAGTTATGTGGATATGTGGTGTTCAGAATACAATTTTCAAATGGATATGTGTTGTTGAAGTTTGGCAATTAATGTAATTGTCAACATACTGCACTACCTGTAAATAGAGATACAACTACTGCACTGCAGTACTTGTATCTGTATTTAGAGGAATATTGCTTATAAAATTGCACTTTAAAGTTTGATTTAAAAGGCATTCAAAATAGCCCAAAATGCAGAAAATGACGCGCTCGGGGGAGGACCCTCGGACATCCCACCTAGGCCTGTTACTTTTTCAAATAGGCCTGTTCAACCAAACGTTATTGAGAACCCTGGTTATAGGAAGGTATTGTTCATCGTAGATATACAGGGTTCATATATGGTCATAGGAAGGTATTGTTCATCATAGATATACAGGGTTAATATATGGTTAAAGGAAGGTATCGTTCTACGTAAATATACAGCGTTTATATATGGTCATAGGAAGTTATGGTTCTACGGAGATATACAGGGTTCATACTTTTATGATTGTAGGACTGTATGGTTCTACGTAGATATATAGGGTTCATATATGGTTATAGGAAGGTATGGCTCTACATAGAGATATATATATATATAGTGCGTATATGGTTATGTGAAGGTATGGCTCTAAGTAGATATACAGGGTTCAAATATTGTTACTGCAAGGTATGGTTCTATGTAGATATACAGGGTTCATATATGGCTATAGGAAGGTATGGCTCTAGGTAGATATACAGGGTTCATATATGGTTATAGGAAGGTATGATTCTATGTAGATATACAGGGTTCATAAATTATATGGTCATTGGAAGGTATGGCTCTACATAGAGATATGTATAAGTTTCATATATGGTTATTTGAAGGTATGACTGTAGGTATATATACAGGGTTCAAATATGGTTATTGGAAGATATGGGTCTATGTAGATATACAGGGTTCATATATGGCTATATGAAGGTATGGCTCTAGGTATACAGGGTTCATATATGGTTATATGAAGGTATGGTTCTACATTGATATACAGGCTTCATATATGGTTATAGGAAGGTATGGCTGTATATAAATATATATATATAGGGTTCATATATGGTTATGTGATGGTATGGTTCTACGTAGATATGCAGGGTTCATGTATGGTAATAGGAAGGTATGGTTCTACGTAGATATATATGGTTCATATATGGTTATATGAAGGTATGGCTCTAGGTAGATAAATGGGGTTCGTATATGGTTATAGGAAGGTATGGTTCTACATAGATATACAGGGTTCATATATGGTCATAGGAAGGTATGGTTCTATATAGATAGATATATATATATATATATAGGGTTCATATATGGTTATGTGACGGTATTGTTCTACGTAGATATGCAGGTTTCATATATGGCAACAGGAAGTAATGGTTCTACGTAGATATACAGGGTTCAAATATGGTTATTGGAAGGTATGGTTCTATGTAGATAAACAGGGTTCATATAATTATGGTCATAAGAAGGTATGGTTCTATATAGATATATATATATATATGGTTCATATCTGGTTATAGGAAGGTATGGTTTTATGTAGATATATATGGTTCATATCTGGTTATAGGAAGGTATGGTTTTATGTAGATATATATGGTTCATATCTGGTTATAGGAAGGTATGGTTTTATGTAGATATATATGGTTCATATCTGGTTATAGGAAGGTATGGTTCTACATAGAGATATATAGGGTTCATATATGTTTATGTGAAAGTATGGCTCTAGGTAGATATACAGGGTTCATATACTTATGGTTATAGAAAAGGATGGTTCAGTGTAGATATACAGGGTTCATATATGGTTATAGGAAGGTATTGTTCTACGTAGATATTCAGGGTTCATATATGGTTAAAGAAAGGTATGGTTCTACGTAGATATACAGGGTTCACATATGGTCATAGGAAGGTATGTTTCTATGTAGGTATATAGGGTTTTTATATGGTCATAGGAAGATATGGCTCTACATAGAGATATATATATTAAAGGTTCATATATGGTTATGTGAAGGTATGGCTCTCGGTAGATATACAGGGTTCAAATATGGTTATAGGAAGGTATGGTTCTACACAGATATACAGGGTTCCTGTATGGTTATAGGAAGGTATGGTTCTATGTAGATAAATAGGGTTATTATATGGTTATAGGAAGGTATGGTTCTATGCAGATATACAGGGTTCCTGTATGGTTATAGGAAGGTATGTTTCTGTTTAGATATATATGGTTTATACAGGGTTATGGGAAGGTAGTGTTCTGTCTAGATATATATGGTTAAAGGTATGGTTTTGTGTAGATATATATGGTTCATATATGGTTACAGGACAGTTATGGTTCTATGATATAAACGGAGTGTTCATATGTCATGTCTCACTATAAAAAGAAGCCCTGAATCTGCTCCTGTTCAGCAAAGGATGACAATTGTTATGTTAAAATAAGAGGGATTGGTTATTTCTTGACAGTAAACTTGTTAATATTTATAAAAGTTGACATGGTGGTATAAACCCAAAATAAAAACTCCGGGTGTCTTAGGAGTCTGCCGTCACAATTTATTATTTGTGCCAATGGTATTACAGTCGATTTCGGTTATTTGCATAGCCCATTTGTCAAGAAAATATATGCGATTAACCGGAGTATTCGAATAACCGAAATTGAACATTTTGTACATGTAGCGGTGCACGTTTCTACTTTCGTTTTACTGTTCTGTTAATACTTACATAGAAACTCCATAAAAGCGAGTTAATTCTATGTAAGATGTTTGATAGGATTATTATTGTGCATATCCATTTGGTATTTAATGTTATTTGATAGATTTTATGCAATATTTATGCGTACTTGTTTTCTTTCAATCTGCGTCGCTTTGCTATTGTTTGTAGTGTGTAGTGTGAATTACACAGCCATGATAATAACACTAAAGCTTATTTTATTTTTCATTTATTAATAACCTCTATGAGCTACTCAATGTCATATGCATCTCTACCGACACTTAGCAAACTGAGAGCAGTAAATAATTAACAACACATTGCTTTACATTGCATACAAACTGATTATTAAATCGTGTATGCTAATTGGTGAGCGATCGTCATGGCGTGGAAGCTTCACGGAAACCGCACAAAATGGCAAACTTTCGGCGTCAATTAGCACCTTTTGTCAATCAATTTGCCTCGGGCTTATCTCTGTGACCGCGTCAATCAATTAACAGTTGCCAAATACAGGTAAATTTGACTTACATTATGCAATTAGCCAGATATTCGTTATGCAATTATCCGGAATGTGACAAAAACCTATGCGATTATACGGGTTTTTTTACATGCAAAAGAATACGAATGGTTTTGTGTTTCAAAACTTTATGCAATTAACCGAAATATGCAATTAACCGATATGCGATTAAACGGAATCGACTGTACCAATAATTCCAGTCCATGTTTTTGACCAAGTATAAATTGAATTGACTTCAATACTTATTTGGAGGTTAAAATAATTTTCTATGAGGCACTCTTAAAAAAACATGTCCAGGATAGAAAGAGGTGTTAAAGAGGTGTTAAAGAGGTGTTAAACATTTCCAGAATAGAAAGAGGTATTCTAACTTCCATTTGTACGAACATTTTCATCGCTGAGTTTGAAATTGGACTGCGAATGACTCGATCTCGCAATTCATATACGTTTGCAACTCAAAGGAGTATGATAATGGACCTTTGGAAACGGCTGAACACGACACATACAAAATATTGCAGTCTCGGTTTGATTGAGACTGTTCATGAACGGTAGTGAAATATGCTAGCTACCGCTCATGCTTAACTTTAGGCCTTTTTTTTATTATTAGTTTTACAAACCCGCCTAGATAAAAAGTTATATTTTCATGGGGAATTTCATTGCTTTCATTTTCATTTACCTCCTCTCAGATTTTTAATGAACATTCCATTCTCTTTTGCTTTCCGAAAAAAAAAGAAGCTTTTCCAGTTATTTTCTCCCCCTCCTCCTTAACAGCACTTCTCTATCAATGGTTCGTACAACGAATAATAAACAAATAAAGGCCTTATGTTGAATTGTTTAACAATGCTTATAACAAAGCAATAATAAATATGTTCATGTTTTCATAGCGTTTGTGGAATTACTTAATCTGTGTCCTTGCTCGTTCTAGTGTTCCAACATAATTGTCTATAGCTGTTTGCTCCACCACATGCCTGTACTTCGTCTAACCCGATGCTGATTCGAACCTTAAAAATAAATACAGAACTGTCAAAGTCCTATGTGATACAGTGAAACTAGCTGCAAGAATTGTAGCTCTTAGTATGGTTTTTGAAGACATCAAGCAAAGCCTGCATGAACAACCACGTATTTCAATAGATTTAACCTTCAAAACCATGCGTGCATGCATACAACTCACCAAAGAGAAGAATATCTCTTTGAATATCTCATTTTTATTCAATCAAGGGCAATGATTCTGCTGATTCTGCTCAAGTTTGGCCGTTAAACTTGTTCAAGATGTCATTGATATAAACAATATGATGAAGTTGGTAAAGATCAGAAAAGTTAGAGTGTGTATGTGCGTGTGTGTTAGTAGTGGTGGTGGTGGTGGTGGTGGTGGTGGTGGTGGAGATGGAGGGCGTATGGGTGCTGGGGAGCATTTTGAACAAATTTGGTAAAGATCAGATGGAAAATTGAGGAGCTAGAGTGTTAACAAAGCAAATTTAAATTTTCGTATTTTTTACATTACTATGGTAAATAATTCAAGGGCTGTAACTCTGCTGTTTCTAACATTGCTAGTTTTTTGTACATGCATGTATGCATGTATTCTTCTTTGACCAAGATAACTTCATCAAATAAAAAATAAAAAAATAAAATAAAAATAAATGGAAACGAAATAGTTAAATCCCTTTAATGACATTGCCAAATATGAATCAACAAGAGGCCCAAGAGTGCCTGTGGATGCTCTACTGGCAAACAAAGGCTCTTGTAAAGGGTGGGCGCATCCAGATACGGCTGGTTTTCAATTTTTTCCAAGCTTTTATTGAAACAAGAGCATCAAGAATTGCAGGGCAATCCATAGTCCCCCACCGGCCCAGACGAACGTTTTCCAGACACACCGCTATCCCAAGATGTATTCACATACCAAGTTTGGTATCTCTAAGTGTTATAGTATTGAAAATAAGGTCCGGACAAGCATTTTCTATGACAGAGTTCACAGGTCAAGGTCACAATGACCTTATTTTGGTACGAGACACATCGCTATCCCAAGATGTATTCAAATACCAAGTTTGGTATCTCTAAGTGTTATAGTATTGAAAATATGGTCTGGACAAGCATTTTCTATGACAGAGATCCCAGGTCAAGGTCAAGGTGACCTTATTTTGGTAAGCGATACACCGCTATCCCAAGATGTACCCACATCCCAAGTTTGGTATCTCTAAGTGTTATAGTATTGAAAATACGGTGCGGACAATCATTTTCTATGACAGAGGTCACAGGTCAAGGTCACGATGACCTTATTTTGGTACGCGACACACCGCTATCCCAAGATGTATTCACATACCAAGTTTGGTATCTCTTAAGTGTTATAGTATTGAAAATACGGTCCGGACAAGCATTTTCTATGAAAGAGGTCACAGGTCAATATCAAGGTCATAGTGACCTTATTTTGGTACATGACACACCGCTATCCCAAGATGTATCCACATAGCAAGTTTGGAATCTTTAAGTGTTATAGTATTGAAAACACGGTCCGGACAAGCATTTTCTATGACAGAGGTCACAGGTCAAGGTCACAATGACCTTATTTTGGTACGCGACACACCGCTATCCCAAGATGTATTCAAATACCAAGTTTGGTATCTGAAAGTCTTATAGTATTGAAAATATGGCCCGGACAAGCATTTTCGGAACATTTTCTATGACAGAGGTCACAGGTCAAGGTCACTGTGACCTTACTTTGGTATGCGACACACCGCTATCCCAAGATGTATTATAATATCAAGTTTGGTATCTTTAAGTGTTATAGTATTGAAAATACGGTCCGGACAAAAAAATTCCATGATAGAGGTCACAGGTCAATGTCACAGTGACCTTTTTTTGGTATGTGACACACCGCTATCCCAAGATGTATCCACATACCAAGTTTAGTATCTCAGTTTTATAGTATTGAAAATATGGCCCGGACAAGCATTTCGGAAGGACAGACGGACGGACAGGGTGCAAACCTATAGTCCCTCCGGGACCGGTGGGGGACTAATAAACATTCCTTACAAGTATGGTATAGATGAATAAGGCAAAATTATGTCATTTTTTGCAAAGCAGATATCTCACACTTTAATACCATCTTATATGCATGATTAACAATGTCAAAATATGTTTTTTGCAGAATCAAGGGCAGATAACTCACTTTGGTTATCATCTTACATGCCTGGCTGAAAAACATTCCATAAAAGTTTTGTTAAGATTCGATGAACAAATGAAGTGCTATAGTGATAAGGCCATTGAATGATGTATTTCTTCCAATTCAAGGGCTGATAACTCCCTTCAATATCATCAGATATGTATGAATGACAAACTTGTTGATCATATTATCATACACATTCTGTAAAAAATGGGTTACTACTGGATGTAACATGAAAAGGCCATAGTCAGTTAACAATGCCAACTTAGATCATTTTTGCTAATTCAAGGGCAGATAACTGACTTTATTACCATCGGATATGCATGATTGAAAAAAGTGTCCAAGACGGATTATTATAAACATTCTGTGAAAGTTAGGTTTGGACTGGATGAAAAATGAAAGTGCTTTCAAATTGGTGGTAACAACGTCAAAATATGTGTTTTTGCAGATTCAAGGGCAGACTACTCATTTGGATACAATGGGACATGTGGTTATAAAAGAACATGTCCAAGGTTTCATTTTCAGATGGGCTAAGATCAGATGGAAACATCTTACAATAGAAGTTTCTTAAATTTTAAAATCACTTTTTTCACCTAAGCATTCAATGCAGACAATTATGTGCGCACATAAATATCAGATGTATAAGAAAATGAAATGAAATCACGTTTATTTGAAAAGTGTATTTTATAGTGAAGCATTTAAGAAATTGATTTAGGATCAAAATGTTGTTTCATAAAACGGGGCCCTGATTTTTAAAGTACAGACCCAGTTGCGTTCAAGTACCCCAAATAAATGCAGAGCGAACGCTGAACGAACGGAAAATGAACGCAGAATGAACGCAGAATGAACGCAGAATGAACGCAGAATGAATGTTGCACGATTTATATTTTAAAAATGCATTTCGTTCGTTTCGTTCGTTTCGTTCGTTTTCAGCGTTCAGCGTTTTAAAAAACGAACGATGAATGCATTTTTTAAAACGCTAAACGCTGAAAACGAACGGAACGAACGAAACGAACGCAACGAAACGAGCGCCAATGCATTTCGCTATTTCGGATAACTTTCAATATTAGCCTTTTGAGTACATAACTGAAGTCTCAATTTAAACGAAGTGCGTTTTGTAGTATTTTAATATAAAGAAATACACTGCGTAAATGGTGTAAATGGTGTTTTTTAAGCACGATTACACACTTCCATTTTTACCGATTTAAAATAGGAAATGTATTTATTGTGTAGCAAAAACTTTATATTATTTCATTATAAAACTGAAATAATGTTGGTAAAATCAGACAGCATATTTTTATATAGTGTCAAGTATGTTAAATGTTTGATGAAAATAACATAAACCCGGAAGAAAACAGACTAATCATCAATGTGCACCACCAAATAATGTCAACCAAAGGACACATTCTTCAATATGAACACAAACATTAGTCGCCGACTCCTGGTAAGAATCGCCTGACTGGATATCATGCGTAGTTTAATCGTCAGAAATGTTGCGATTGGTAAACGCTGAGCGAACGAACGCAAATGCATTTTCTCCGTTTGTGCATTTAAACGCAAACATTATGTTGCGTTCGTTCCGTGCATTTAAATGAACGCATAGTTTCGTTTATAAACGCTGAATGCATTCAAAAACGCAAATGATTTGCATTTTAAAAAATGCATTCATAACAAGAGGTCAATGACCTTGAAGCTCTACTGATTGATTTTGATTTCAGGAAGTAGTCGCTACAAACTTGTTTTTTGAAAATCTATTTTTAGACATGGCGGCCATCTTGAATTTCCTGCCGACCTGAAATTTTGCTAGGATCAATTAGACATCAAGAGCAACATTCCTGTGAAGTGTCATGAAAATCTGTCAAGTAGTTTCAGGAGTAGTCGCTACAAATTTTCATTATATAACTCTATGTAAACAAAGATGGCCACTGGCGGCCATGTTTAATGTTGCACCAAAACAATTTCGACAAGGATCAACATCATTCCATACTGATCATTTTAGAAAAAGTCCCATTTCAAGAAGTAGTCGCTACAAACTTTTTTTTAAAAATCTGTTTTTAGCCATGGCGGCCATCTTGAATTTCCGGCTGACCTAAAAAAAATCTGGGATCAATTAGACATCAAGAGCAACATTCCTGTGAAGTTTCATAAAAAATCGTCAAGTAGTTTCAGAGGAGTAGTCGCTACAAGTTTTTACTATATAAATCTATGTAAACAAAGATGGCCGCTAGCGGCCATGTTTAATGTCGCATCAAAACAATCTTCGACAAGGATCAACATCATTCCATACTGATCATTTTAGAAAACAAGAGGCCCAAGAGGGCCTGTGGACGCTCTACTGGCTCAAGATAAAGTTTATGTATAAGGAGCCACAAGTCGTTCAAAAATCATTCAACCAGAACATGGCAATGACAGGTGCAACTAGGCTTAGTACTGATCATTCTCACCAAGATTCACTGAAATCTGGCAAAGAGTTCAGAAGAGACTAATCTGGACAAAGTTTGTGTATTAAAACATTTAAAGGGTCACAACTCTGCCAAAAATAATTCAACCGAAATATGGCGATGATATGCACAACTAGGCTTGATACTGATCATCCTTGTCAAGTTTCGTCTATATCCAGCCAGGGGTTCAGGAGAACTAGCCCGGAAAACAAGAGGCCCAAGAGGGCCTGTGGACGCTCTACTGGCTAAAGATAAAGTTTATGCACAAGGGGCCATAACTCTTTCAAATATAGTTCAACCAGAAAATGGTGATGACATAGGCAACTAGGCTTGGTACTGATTGTCCCTGACAAGTTTTGTTGAAATACAGCCTGAGGTTCAGGAGAACTAGTCTGTACAAAGTTAGTGTAATAAAACTTTTAAGGGGCCATAACTCTGACAAAAATCATTCAACCCGAATATGGCGATGATATGCATAAGTAGGCTTGATACTGATCATCCTTGTCAAGTTTCGTTAAAATCCAGCCAGGGTTCAGGAAAACTAGTCCGGAAAATGTTTGTGTATCAAAAACCTTTAAAGGGCCGTAACTCCACCAAAAATCTGTTAACCGGAATGCGACGATGATATGCACAACTAAGCTTGGTGCTGATCATCCCTGTAAAGTTTCGTTGAAATGTGGGGAGACGTTCAGGAGAATATTCCAGACAAAATTTGTGTATTAAAACCTTTAAAGGGCCATAACTCTGCCAAAAATCATTCAACCGGAACTAGGCAAAGATTTGCACAATTAGACCTGGAACTGATCATCCCTAAAAAGTTTTGTTTATATATCCGGCCAGAGGTTCAGGAGAACTAGTCAGGACAAAGTTTGTGTATTAAAACCTTTAAAGGGACATAACTCCGCCAAAATCATCAACAGTGACGATATGTACAACTAGGCTTGCTACTGATTATTCCTGAAAAATTTCAATGAAATTTGGAGAAATGAAGGCTCTTTCTTAATGAGGCCAAAATATAGCATATTTCAGAAAATCAAGGGCCATAACTCCGGTGTAAATGGTCCAATCTGGCTGGTTTTCAGATTTGTCGGAGCTTTCATTGATAGTAACAATCTGGTAAAGTTTGGTAAAGATCGGATAAAAAATACAGACCCTATCGTATTAACAAGGCAAAATATAGCATTTTTAACTTAATCAAGGGCCATAACTCTGCTGTTACTGGTCCGATCTGACTGGTTTTTAAACTTGTCTGAGCTTTTATTTATATTAACAATCTGGTAAAGTTTGATAACGATCTGACGAAAAATAAAGGTCCTATCGTCTTAACGAGGCAAAATATAGCATTTTTAACTAAATCAAGGGCCATAACTCCGCTGTTGCTGGTCCGATCTGCCTGGTTTTCGAACTTGTCCAAGCTTTCATTGATATTAACAATCTGGTAATTTTTGGTAAAGATCGGATGAAAAATGAAGACCCTATCTTCTTAACGAGGCAAAATTTAGCCTTTTAAACTAAATCAAGGGCCATAACTCCACTGTTACTAGTCTGATCTGAATGGTTTTTGAACTTATCCGAGCTTACATTGATGATAACAAGATGGTAAAGTTTGGTAAAGATCGGATGAACAATGAAGCCCCTATCGTCTTAACGGGCAAAATATAGCATTTTTAACTAAATCAACGGCCATAACTCTGCTGTTACTAGTCTGATATGAATGGTTTTCAAACTTGTCAGAGCTTTCATTGATATTAACTATCTGATAAAATTTGGTAAAGATCGGAAGAACAATGAAGCCCCTATCGTCTTAACGAGGCAAAATATAGCATTTTTAATTAAATCAAGGGCCATAACTCCGCTGTTAATAGTCCGGTCTAGCTGGTTTTCGAACTTGTCTGAGCTTTTAACGACATTAACAATGTGCTAAAGGATAAAGTTTGGTAAAGATCGGATGAACAACAAAGCCCCAATTGTCTTAACGAGGCAAAATATAGCATTTTTACCTAAATCAAGGGCCATAACTCCCCTGTTACTAGTCCGATATGGCTGGTTTTCAAACTTGTCCAAGCTTTCATTAATATTAACAATGTGGTAAAGTTTGATAATGATAGGATGAACAAGAGGCCCAAGAGGGCCTGTGGACGCTCTACTGGCTAACATGGCTCTTATAACATCAATGAAGCGAGTGACTGCCATTTACGTTTTTTTTGAAAGTTTCGGGCAAAAAAACAGCTTTTTGACTAAATCAAGGGCCATAACTAAAGAATCTGGTAAAGTTTGGTAAAGATCAGATGAAAAATGAAGGCCATACCGTATTAACGAGGCAAAATATAGCATTTATTTTTAACTAAATCAAGTGCCATAACTCCTCTATTACTGGTCCGACTTGTCCAACATAGAGCTAAAAAAAAAAAACAAACATATATATATGGAAAAAAAAGGAATAATTGAAAAAAAAAAAAAATATGAAAAAAAACAAAACATAATTAAACAAGAGGTCAATGACCTTGAAGCTCTACTGATTGATTTTGATTTCAGGAAGTAGTCGCTACAGACTTGTTTTTTGAAAATCTATTTTTAACCGTGGCGGCCATCTTGAATTTCCGGCCGACCTGAAATTTTGCTAAGATCAATAAGACATTAAGAGCAACATTCCTGTGAAGTTTCATGAAAATCCGTCAGGTAGTTTCAAAGAAGTAGTCGCTACAAGTTTTCATTATATAACTCTATGTAAACAAAGCAGCCATGTTTAAGGTCAAATCAAAACGATTTTCGACAAGGACCAACATCATGTCATACTGATCATTTTAGAAAAAGTCCCATATCAATATCTCTTATTGTTTTGAAGAAGTAGTCGCTACAAACTTATTTATTTTAAATCTATTTTTAGCTGTGGCAGCCATCTTGAATTTCCGGCCGACCTGAAATTTTTCTAGGATCAACTAGACATCAAGAGCAACATTCCTGACGGAGGAGTAGTCGCTACAAGTTTTTACTATATAACTCTATGTAACCAAAGATGGCCACTGGCAGCCATGTTTAACGTCGAATCAAAATAATTTTCCACAAGGATCTACATCATGTCATGCTGATCATTTTAGAAAAAGTCCCATATCAATATCACTTATAGTTTTCAAGAAGTAGTCGCTACAAACTTATTTTTTAAAATCTATTTTTAGCTGTGACGGCCATCTTGAATTTCCGGCCGACCTGAAATTTTGATAGGATCAATAAGACATCAAGAGCAACATTCCTGTAAAGTTTCATGACAATCCGCCAAGTAGTTTCAGAGGAGTAGTCGCTACAAGTTTTTACTATATAACTCTATGTAAACAAAGATGGCCACTGGCAGCCATGTTTAACGTCGAATCAAAACGATTTTTGAATAGGATCAACATCATGTAATGCTGATCATTTTAGAAAAAGTCCCATATCAATATCACTTATAGTTTTCAAGAAGTAGTCGCTACAAACTTATTTTTTAAAAATCTATTTTTAGCTGTGACGGCCATCTTGAATTTCCGGCCAACCTGAAATTTTTCTAAGATCAATTAGATATCAAGAGCAACATTCCTGTAAAGATTCATGACAATCCGCCAAGTAGTTTCAGAGAAGAAGTCGCTACAAGTTTTTACTATATAACTCTATGTAAACAAAGATGGCCGCTGGCAGCCATGTTTAACGTTGAATCAAAACGATTTTTGACTAGGATCAACATCATGTCATGCTGATCATTTTAGAAAAAGTCCCATATCAATATCACTTATAGTTTTCAAGAAGAAGTCGCTACAAACTTGTATTTTAAAACTCTATTTTTAGCTTTGGCGGCCATCTTGGATTTCACATCAACATGAATTTTTGCTAGGATCAACTAGACTTTATGGGCAACATTTCTGTAAAGTTTCATGAATATCCATCCAGTAGTTTTAGCTGTGAAGTCGCTACAAATAAAAGTTTACGGACAGACAGACGGACAGACGGACGGACGGACGGACGACGGACGCCGCACCACGGCATAAGCTCTGCTGATCTCTGATCAGTAGAGCTAAAAACAAACAAAAAACAACAAAAAAACATAATTAAAATAAAATTAATAATAATAGAAAAAAGACAGTTGTAAAATCTGGTAAAGTTTGGCAAAGATCAGATGCAAAATGAAGGCCCTATCGTATGACGAGGCATATTATAGCATTTTTAACAAAATCAAAGGCCATAACTCCGCTGTCACTGGTCCGATCTGGTTTGTTTTAGAACTTGACCAAGCTTTTATAGACATTAACAATTTCATGAAGTTTGGTAAAGATCGGATGAAAAATGAAGGCGCTATCATAACGAGGCAAAATATATCATTTTGAAGTAAATCAAGGGCCATAACTCCGATGTTACTGGTTCGATATGGCTGGTTTTCGAACTTGTCTGAGCTTTCATTGATATTAACAATCTGATAAAGTTTGGTAAAGATCGGATGAACAATGAAGCCCCTATAGTCTTAACGAGGCAAAATATAGCATTTTAACTAAATCAAGGGCCATAACTCTGCTGTTACTATTCCGATATGGCTGGTTTTTGAACTTGTCCAAGCTTTCATTGATATTAACAATCTGATCAAGTTTGGTAAAGATCGGATGAACAATGAAGCCCCTAGCATCTTAACGAGGCAAAATATAGCATTTTTAACTAAATCAAGGGCCATAACTTCGCTGTTACTGGTCCGATATGGCTGGTTTTCAAACTTGTTCGAGCTTTCAACGACATTAACAATCTGATAAAGATTGGTAAAGATCGGATGAACAATGAAGCCCCTATCGTCTTAATGATGCAAAATATAGCATTTTTAACTAAATCAAGGGCTACAACTCCGCTGATACTGGTCCGATCTGGCTGGTTTTCGAACTTGTCCGAGCTTTCATTGATATTAACAATGTGGTAAAGTTTGGTAAAGATAGGAAGAACAAGAGCTGTCGGAGAACAGCGCAGCTCGACTATTCGATTTTTCGGAGAATAATAAATTTATAGCTAGTATATACCATCAGAAAACAAGGCTACAACAATGTGGGGTGGGGTTGGGAGCACAACATAACTATGTGTAAGAATTGACCAAAACTACACAGAAATATGTAAAAAAAATAAAAAATAAAAAAAAATAGAGTTTTGAGTGGGGTGCGGGGTGGGGGTGGGAGAGGGGGTGGTGAGGGCAACATAATATTATATGTGTAAGAAGCTATGTAATAATTCACCAAAACAACACAAAAATATGAAAAGAAAAATTAAAAAATCGAGTTTGAGTGTGTGTGTGTGGGGGGGAGGGCAACATGTGTAAGAATTGACTAAAACAACAAAGAAATATGTAAAAAAAAAAAACAATATTCAAGTGGGGATTGGTGAGAGGCGTGGATTGGGTGGGGGGTGGGGGGGGGAGTGGGGAGGAGAGGCTGGAGTGAGTTGGGGGCGGGGGGGAGGGTGCAACATATATGTGTAAGAATTGACAAAAGCAACACAGAAATATGTAAAAAAAAAAGTTTCAAGTGCGGGTTTGGGTGTGGGGGAGAGAGGCGGGAGTGGGTTGGGGGCAGGGGGCAACATATATGTGTAAGAATTGAATAAACCAACAAAAAAAAATATGTAAAAAAAAAAAAAAAGTTTCAAGTGTTGGGGGGGGGTGGGGGGGGGGGAAGGGACGAAAGGCGGGGTGAGAGGTGGGGTGGGGGGCGGTGAAGGTTGCAACATATATGTGTAAGAATTGACTAAAACAACACAGAAATATGTAAAAAAAACAATAACAAAAATAGATTTTCAAGTGGGGGTTGGGGATGGGTGGGGGGAGCGGGGGGGAGAGGCGGGAATGGGTCGGGGGAGGGGATAACATATGTGTGTTAGAACTGACTAAAACAACAAAGAAATATGTAAAAAAAAAAAAAAAAAAAAAGTTCCAAATGTGGGGCGGGGTGAGAGGGGGTTTGGGGAGGCGGGGGTGTGTGTGTGGTGGGGGCAGGGAGGGTTGCAACATATATGTGTAAGAATTGACTAAAACAACACAGAAATATGTAAAAAAAAAAAAAAAAAAAAATCAAGTGGGGTGGGGTGGGGGGGTGGGGGGGTTGGGGTTGCAACATATATGTGTAAGAATTGACAAAAGCAACACAGAAATATGTAAAAAAAAAAAAAAAAGTTTCAAGTGGGGGTAGGGTGGGGTGGGGTGTGGGTGGGGTGGAGCATGGGTGAGGGTGAGAGGCAGGAGTGGGTTGGGTGGGGGGATGGATGGGGCAACATATATGGGTAAAAATTGACTAAAACAACAAAGAAATATGTAAAAAAAAAGAAAAAAAGTTTCAAGTCTGGGGCGGGTTTGGGGTGATGGGGTGAGAGGCGAGAGTGCATTGGGGGGTTGGGGTGGGGCAACATATGTGTGTAAGAATTGACTAAAACAACAAAGAAATATGTAAAAAAAAATTAAAAAATATTCAAGTGTGGGGCATGGTGGGTGGGGTGATTGATGGGGTGAGAGGCGTGGGGGCGGGGGCGGGGAGGGTTGCAACATATATGTAAGAACTGACAAAAGCAACACAGAAATATGTAAAAAGAAAAAAAAAAAAAGTTTCAAGTCTGGGGTGTGGTGTGGTGTGGGTGATGGGGTGTGAGGCGGGGTGGGGGTGGGGTGGGGGTGCAGGGAGGGTTGCAACATATATGTGTAAGAATTGACTTAACACAGAAATATATAAAAAAATAAATAAAAATAAAAATTCAAGTGTGGGGCGTGGTGGGGGGGTAGGGGGTGATGGGGTGTGAGGGTGCAGGGAGGGTTGCAACATATATGTGTAAGAATTGACTAAAACAACACAGAAATATATAAAAAAAAAAAATAAAAAAAATATTCAATTGTGGGGCGTGGTGGGTGGGGTCATGGGGTGAGAGGCATGGGGTGGATGAGGAGGGGGGAGGGGGGGCAGGTAGGGTTGCAACATATATGTGTAAGAATTGACAAAAGCAACACAGAAATATGTCCAAAAAAAAAAATCAAGTCTGGGGCGGGGTGGGGGGTGGCGGGGTGAGAGGCGGGGGAGGTGGAGTGGTGGGGGTGGGGAGGGTTGCAACATATATCTGTAAGAATTGACTATAACAACACATAAATAGTTCAAAAAAAAAAAAAAAAAGTGTGGAAGTGAGTGGGGGCGGGCGGGGGTAGAGGGGGGGAGGAAGGAGCCCATGCCACAATATGGGTGAAGTAATAAGATGCATAATGCTATAACAAATCCCGAAACTAAATTATAAATATATACATGCTTACATGCAACCCTAGATTTGCCTTTATTGCACATTTTATGGGTCATCACAATTTGGGTTCCATGGGAGCCCAGAATTTGCAGAAGACAAAATTACTTATCCAACCCTTTACAACATACTACAAGGAAACCAATTCCAAAATTTAGTTCAGCTAGGACAAAAAATGTAAGAGATATAGACCTGTAAACACAGCTTACACGCAAAATTTGATGTGAAACAGACATATTTTAAGGGCTATCAGAATTTGGGTTCCATGGGAGCCTAGGGGTTACAGGAACCAAAATTACTTAAGCAGCCCTTACGATAATGCTATAAGGAAGCTAATGGCCAAATTTGGTTGTGCTAGGGTAAGAATTGTAAGAGATATAGACTTGTAAACACAGCTTACACGCAAAATTTGATGTGAAATGGGACACATTTTATGGGCTATCATAATTTGGGTTCCATGGGAGCCCATGGGTTACAGGAACCAAAATTGCTTATGCAGCCCTTAAGATAATGCTATAAGGAAGCCCATGAACAAATTTGGTTGTGGTAGGATAAGAAATGTAAGAGATATACACTTGTAAACACAGCTTACACGCAAACCTTGATGTGGGACGCCGACGCCGACGCCGACGCCGACCCCGTGGTGATTACATAAGCTCTCTTATTCTTCGAATAGTCGAGCTAAAAATGAAGGCCCTATCGTCTTAACGAGGCAAAATTTAGCAATATAGCATTATTAACTAAATCAAGGGCCATAACTCCGCTGTTACTGGTCCGATCTGGCTGGTTTTCGAACTCATCCCAGCTTTCATTGATATTAACAACCTGTTAAAGTTTGGTAAAGATTGGATGAAAAATGAAGGCCCTATCGTCTTAACGAGACAAAAGTTAACAACGGACGGACGACGGACGGACGGACCACTCGGCATCCCATAAGCTCTGCTGGCCTTCGGCCAGTAGAGCTAAAAATGAAGGCCCTATCGTCTTAACCCTTAACGAGTCAAAATATAGCATTTTTAACTAAATCAAGGGCCATAACTCCGCTGTTAATGGTCAGATCTAGCTGGTCGTCGAATTTGTGCAAGATTTCATTTATATAAACAATCTGGTAAAGATTGGATGAAAGATGAATGCCCTATTGTCTTAATGAGGCAAAATATAGCATTTTTAACTTAATCAAGGGCAATAACTCCGTTGTTAATGGTCCGATCTAGCTGGTTTACGAACTTGTCCGAGCTTTCATTGATATTTACAATCTGTGCAAGTTTGGTAAAGATCAAATAATAAATGAAGGTGCTAGTGTTCACAAGGCTTAATATGGCATTTTTCAGCAAAACAAGGGTCATAACTCCGTTGAAATTACTTCGATCTTGCCGGTTTTTGAACTTGTTCAAGCTTTCATTGATATAAAGACACTGGCAAAGTTAAGTAAAGATCCGATTAATATTGAAGGCCCTAGAGTGTTCACAAGGCAGAAAATAGAATTTTTCAGAAAAAACAAGGGCAATAACTACGGTGTTACTGATGTGATTTAGCTGGTTTTTGAACTTGTTCAAGCTTTCATTGATATTAACAATCTGTGGAAGTTTGGTAAAGATCAAATAATAAATGAAGCAAGAAGTACAAGTCGCTACAAACTTGTATTTGAAAATCTATTGCAAGTACAAGACGCAGAATATTGGTGAAATAGGCGATAAATACATGAAAGAGCTGCAAACATCATATGAAGAGGTAGTCTCCAGTGCGATCAGCAGATCCAAGAACAAGTATTGCAAGAAGAAATAGCAAACATCTGCAGCTGGCTTGTCTGAAAATGAAGATGTCACCAGAATAAACATCCTGACTGATGCAAGGCACTGTTGGAGAAAAAATGCCACATTTAGTGATGTTGTCTGCATTGGACAGGAGACAAAGAAAGTTTTAGATGTTGAAACAATATCAAGAAGTAGATAACCCCTGTTCTCAACGCATGAACTTATTGGCGTGAAAAGAATTTATGAATACTTTGATGAGAATGATTGCCCAATCAATATCCATGCTCATGACAACAACAACCAGATTACCAAATATGTACGAGAGGAAAGAAGTCCGGACACAGAATGGCTATCGACACATGGCATATGACTAAATCCATAGCAAAGCAAGCTAAAACAAGAGGTCAATGACCTTGAAGCTCTACTGATTGATTTTGATTTCAGGAAGTAGTCGCTACAGACTTGTTTTTTGAAAATCTATTTTTAACCGTGCGGCCATCTTGAATTTCCGGCCGACCTGAAATTTTGCTAAGATCAATAAGACATTAAGAAGCAACATTCTGTGAAGTTTCATGAAATCCGTCAGGTAGTTTCAGAGAAGTAGTCGCTACAAGTTTTCATTATATAACTCTATGTAAACAAAGCAGCCATGTTTAAGGTCAAATCAAAACGATTTTTCGACAGGACAAGACCAAAATCTGTCATACTGATCATTTTTAGAAAAAAGTCCCATATCAATATCTCTTATTGTTTTGAAGAAGAAGTCGCTACAAACTTATTTATTTTAAATCTATTTTTAGCTGTGGCGGCCATCTTGAATTTCCGGCCGACCAGAAATTTTTCTAGATCAACTAGACACTCAAGAGCAACATTCCTGTGAAGTTTCATGAACATCCGTCAAGTAGTTTCAGAGGAGTAGTCGCTACAAGTTTTTACTAATAACCTAGCTGTAACCAAAGATGGCCACTGGCAGCCATGTTTAAACGTCGAATGACAAAATAATTTCCACAAGGATCTACATCATGTCATGCTGATCATTTTAGAAAAAGTCCCATATCAATATCACTTATAGTTTCAAGAAGTAGTCGCTACAACTTATTTTTTAAAAATCTATTTTTAGCTGTGACGAGCCATCTTGAATTTTCCGGCCGACCTGAATTTTTTGATAGGATCACTATAAGTCATCAGAGCAACATTCCTGTAAGTTTCATGACAATCTGCCAAGTAGTTTCAGAGGAGTAGTCGCTAAAAGTTTTTACTATATAACTCTATGTAAGACAGATGGCCACAGGCAGCCATGTTTAACGTTGAATCAAACGATTTCTGACTAGCGGATCAACATCATGTATTGCTGATCATTTTAGAAAAAGTCCATATCAATATCACTCTATAGTTTCTCAAGAAGTAGGTCCGCTACAAACTTATTTTTTTAAAAAATCTATTTTTAGCTGTCAGACGGCCATCTTGAATTTCCGGCCGACCTGAATTTTTCTAGAGATCAATTAGACATCTAGAGCAACATTCTGTAAGTTTCATGACAATCCGCCAGTAGTTTCAGAGAAGTAGTCGCTACAAAGTTTTTACTATATAACTCTATGAAACAAAGATGCCGCTGGCAGCCATGTTTAACGTTGACATCAAAACGATTTTGAGCTAGGATCAACATCATGTCACTCTGAGATCATTTTAGAAAAAGTCCCATATCAATACACTTATAGTGTTTTCAAGAGGAAGTCGCTACATAAACGTTGTATTTTAAAAAACTCTATTTTTAGCTTTGGTGGCCATCTTGGATTGTTCACATCAAACATGAATTTTTGCTAGGATCATACTAGACTTCTATGGGCAACATTTCTGTAAGTTTCCATGATATCATCCAGTAGTTTCTAGCTGTGAAGTCTGCTACAAGAATAAAACGTTTACGGACAGACGGACAGACGGACGAGACGGACGACGGACGCCGCACCACGGCATAAGCTCTGCTGATCTCTGAACAGTAGAGCTAAAAAATTACATCAGGATTAAATGTAACCATGGGAAAACTTGGCACAAGGAACTTTCAGACAAAGCAGCTGCAATAAGGACTCACATCTACCATTCTACGAAAAATAGTCAAAACAATGCTGATAAATTAAGAGAAAAATATTTTAACTTGTGGAACATTACAAGGTCTATCATGACAGTTGCTTCCAAAGCTGTCAAGGTGTAGATCTGTCCACTAGAATTATGGAATGTTCAAAAGTTATTCTAATATGTGATAAAGCCGTAGCAATTTTGACTACTTTTGTAAAAACTTGCCAGTATACAGAGCCCTGAAATAATATAAAATATATATGTATGGATACTCACTATGTAGAGTCATTAACAACGCCCTTCTGCAGTATGTGGAAAAACGAATGGTGTTTGTGCTTCAAGTTATAAGTTAGAAGATTAATTAGCAACTTTAGATTGGAATGAGGCATGTAACAGAGAAACATCATCATATAGGGTAATGAGGCTACAAAGAAATCCTCAAATGACAACACAGTTACCAGTAAAAAAAAGGAAATTGAATAGTTTCAAAGAAATGATTGTGAGTCAATGGATTGTTAACTTTACTCCTAGCTGATCTGTAATACATTGTTTTATGTCGTATGCTGGTTTACATTGCTATTTATAGAATCATTCACTGAACTGACCAGCCCTCAGATAGCTGGGTGTAACTTGATATCCACTCCTCCAATCTCTCCTACCAGGGTAGGGAATATGCCCTTAAGAGCAACAATCCATGTAAAGTTTCATGAAAATCTGCAAGTAGTTTCAAAGGATTAGTCGCTACAAGTTTTTACTATATAACTCTTGTAACAAAGATGGCTGCTGGCAGCCATGTTTAACGTT
>JAWPHD010022845.1:0-23872 GCA_037043455.1 Cyrtodaria siliqua | reverse complement strand
CCATTATATACATCTTAAATCTGACAAGGATTTTAAATAAGAGGCTACATATTTTAGTGTTTTGTTATTAAATGACCACCACAATATTTTAAGGTGCTTTGTTTTTAAAAATAGCACTCCGATTTATTAATCCACTATGATTTCGACTTTGGACATGCTGTGATATAATGAAATAAACTGCAATACAATTTGGAGTTTTTGACAAATAAACTGAAGAAAAAATCTCAACACGACTGTGAGACAGTGTATGAATTTATTATGCAGATATGCACTTTTCTGTCTAATACATTTTGCTTTATTAGGCACTGACCAATAAAGGAAATCATTGCGGAATCCCTCGGCGTTTATTGTACGTAACGTTATCTGACTTCATGCACCAATCTCTACCCAGAGTACACTCGTTCCTCATTTGACTCTGTCAACGTCAAAGGAAGTAGGGCGAACGGTTAGGTCACGTGATTATTCAAAAAAGTTATGACGATGTTTATAATAAATCCTTTTGCGTGATCTGCAAAGATAAAATATAAACCTATATTAAATAATTTCAGTTTTTATTTCTATGAGTTACTTTTTTTAGTAATTTTCTGCCATCGAGCTTCGGTTTTAAATGTTAACATATGCATTTCGATTGAGGAGACCTAAGTACGTATTATGTTTTTAGTAAAATAGTCCCGATTAAAACTAAATTGTTTTCATGCATTATTTCAAATCTTGCAACATCTAATTTGCAGATATTCTGAAAATTATATTTACACAAGAAATAAATAAGTTTCAGGCAAACATATTCCAATTTAACAGGTTTTACCAAAATCTTGTAATTTAGTAGTTAGCAGAGATACATGTATGTGAGTGCAAGGAACGATAACTCTGCGTGGAGATTGTCAATGCACGTAACGTAGCATGACGTCATAAAACAAACAAAAACAACAACATTGCGGCGTTCTCGATAAGCGTAACATTCTGAGTAATAGGTAATAATAGTAATTCATACAGAAAATGTGGATAATCTACATGATAAATAGAATATTCTCTATATCTCCCCTTGGCTGCGAGAAGTATGAGAACAAATACTAGATGATCAGGGAGAAATTCACAAAACAGACACACTTTTTGTTGTTGTTCTGAAAATCTGTTTTATTTCATCAGCTAATGCATAACATGTTTTACAAATCAGTATATATAAAAACATACATTAAACATATGTAGGTGTATTACTGACATTATAATTTTAGAGTCTGATGAAATAATTTTTGTTTAAAGGTTCAGAGTTTTCTAAAGGAGGAAAATGAGTAAAGCTAAGCTGTTTCAGATTATATTCACTTAAACTAACCACGATCGGCTGTTGCCCAGTGGATGGTACGTTCGACTTCGGTTTGATCTTAGGCAAGACACTTCCCATAGTCTCGTCCGTCGGATGGAAGGGGACGTACACCGTAACATATCGTATATCCCTTGCTGGAATTTTAGGTAAGCATTTCCCCCATAGATGTGTCCATATAATTTTTTTTTTTGTCTAGACAGACTTGGATACATTGTTCATTCAGTCAAACATGTATGCAGATATTGACAACATAGGAGGCCTTGGAGGACTTGAATGTAACACGACTTATTTTAATTTTCAGATTAAAATGCTGACATAATGGTAACTTCCAGTTATTGGATGTTACACGCGTCGTATTGAAGCAGACGCTATTGGATAATAGAAGCGTCTTTTGGAAGAAGAAGATAAATTTAATAATGTATCCTTAATATAATTTGACCATCTGCGTCACCGTGGTTAATTTGTACACTATTTAATACAGTTTTAAAACGCTTGCACGAATGTTGCGTTGATTCTGACATTTTACCGAACACTCATGTTTTAACTATATCATGTAAAACTCATCGAGTTTGCTTACAAATTCTGAAGCCGCTTCTCCAACTTTGCTGGTGAAAATGTGTAAGTGATTAGTGATATATGTATAGTTTATGCTACTTCTACATAGTTGATGCTAATTCCACATAAACTATTTGTATAATGACGCAGCTTTGGCCCACTGGAACACATAATTAAATGCAGTATTTCGATTTTCTGTAAAATGCGATCCTAAATTTATCGCATCCATAAGCCGAATTCATTGTTTTTAAATCACTCAATGACTATTTCGATGTAACGTATTGTAGACATTTTCCCAGATCTTATCGAAATACATGTTCAAATCAAATTTGTTGAAAATTTAGAAACCATTAATTTAACTTATTATTGCGTTATTAATAATGAACTAAACTTCTAGGATGGACGCTGGCAGACAAAGGCAACGCACAAGTCCATTAGTTATTAAACACAACAATTTCTTTTCCCTAAGCGTAATACTTTATTAACGGCTGTGCTTAAACGCTGATCTACTCATTTCATTGTCGGTTTAATATTTGTTTTTTTAGAAAAGCCAAGACCTGTAATTTGAGGCAATAAAAAACACAATTCCTATGTTCGTTTCATTCTTATTATGTAACACCATTATGACAAATACACATTATAACAATCCTAACATATGTTGCCTTAAGTTAGTAAAACACCGTTGAAAAGCTGAAATGAAACCTCATTGTGTGTGACATATAAGCTACACAGTAGAGCTAAACAAATAAATACCATTAAATAAACGTTTAAACTTTCGGTGTTAAAATATAATAAATAAATAAATACATTTATATATGACTGTGTACTTCATTTGTTGCAACATATGCGAGTGTCTTTGATATGTGCGTGTAATACATTGACTTCGAATGTAAATATTAAAACAATTTTGAAAATAAGTATGCCAATTAGGTACCTTGTCTCTATTTAGAGTACGTAACCTTATATTAACACAACATAAATATCAAAGGATCCTAATGTTTGCCTTATTGGTTTATTATGTTCATTTTTTGCTTTCGTTTTGATATTCATATGTACATGATTATCCCTGTGTTTCACTTTCATCGTGTATTTATGTCGCCTAGTCTGCTACAGTGGATTCAGCCCGGCGGGGATTTCCTGATTGTCAATGTTCTGTTTAATTCGGACGACAAAAGGGTAAGAATTCAACGGCCTTTATGTCACTTACTGTTCAAAGGCGGTAGCGTTTTTGTCAACCCTTTCATGTTTATTCTGTCTCGTACTGTGGTTCTAGATTATGTATCTACATGTATCTACATGTATAATGAAATCATCAATATGATAACGAGCAATAATAATAAATTAATTAGGAATTTAAACACAAACTTGTGTTCCACAATGTATATAGACAAAGTCAGTTAAATTCAGAAAAAAAGTCAGCAACGAATAAAAGTAACATCTTTATATTCTGTTAGCGAGTATTAATGCCGGTTTCTATTTGTCCAAAAGACATTAACGAAGGCCGTTCCGAGAATTCACAATTACCCCAGATATTATTGTCGTGATAAGATATATCCTGAGCATGTTTAGGCATATATCACAACACAGCAGCATACTGAATTTATACAGTTTTTCTGACATGTTCGATTATGTCCCGTCGCTCCAAC
This sequence comes from Cyrtodaria siliqua, assembly GCA_037043455.1. Classification (NCBI taxonomy): domain Eukaryota; kingdom Metazoa; phylum Mollusca; class Bivalvia; order Adapedonta; family Hiatellidae; genus Cyrtodaria; species Cyrtodaria siliqua. The sequence goes on along the minus strand of JAWPHD010022845.1, from coordinate 20,350 downwards.
ATCTGTACCTATTACTAACTAATCTCGAGTATTATTAATAAACTCGCATAGAGACATTATCTATTTCTTCGCATGCATATATTTCAAGTGAACCATGTATCATTGTAAAGGTGTTCTATCAATAGGAAAGTCATGCTTATGATGTACTGGTTAACATGACTCTTAAAAAACTGTATGTAAAGTGGAGTACGTATTATGCCTATTGGAGGAAAAAGAAATAAGATTCATTCATGATAGTATTTTGCAGTTATATCAGAGAAAAAAACTAGTAGATTTATATTCCATTGCTATTCAATACATACTGAAAAAGGTGATCCCTTGGAAGCAACAAACACAAACAAGAGAGAAAAGTAGCAGACTCGGTTTTATTGAGTCTGTTAATGAGTGGTAATTATAAGATGCAACACCTCTCACGCCTCTAGCACCGGCTTAAGCGATATTCTACTTTAAAGCAACACAGAATGGGCTAGATGATCCCAAAGAACCAGTAAATAACCCGTTTAAAGTAAACCATTTTGTACGAAATGTGGTCCCGCCCGATAGTTGGATTGAATACTAATAAATGCTTAAAAGGGGAACCAGTGGAAGCAACAAACTCAAAAAAGAGAGAAAAGTAGCAGACTCGTTTGAGTATGTTCGTGCGAGGTAACAAATGCCCTCACGCACTCTATCACCGATTAAGAAGTGTTTTACTTCAACTTAATTGACCTGTAATTTGGTATTGATGACACATTATTCATTTTATTATCTCAAGCGATGTATGTGTTATGGACCAGGCACGACCATTTCCTTACATCAAATCATGACGTTGACCTTTAATGGTTAACGACAATGCGTTGTAATCCTTCGCCTCTCACCGCTGCGGGTTCGAATCCAACTGGGATCTCGACTTGTTAATGAGGAAGTGTCGATTCTTACGGATGGCGGGAGGTGTTCAGGACTGGTTCTACCCAGGAACAGTGGGTGGTCTGCCTCCACCACAAAAAATCGACCGTCATATATAACCTTACATGTGTTGAAAATGACTTAAAACACCCTACAAACAAATTGACATGAAATCCCTTTATAAAGCGGTACAATTAACATGTCCATAGAGCTTGGCTTGCTGCCGAGCAACGAAGTGTAGTGCTGAACTGTAATAGGATATGTTGACTCCAAGTATAAGTAAGTAGACATAGCGCATATAATGTATTTGATTGTCAATTGAGTTTCATCAAGTTCGAATACACTAATTGCTTCAAAGTTTTGATTGTAAGCTCTTACCAAACGTCCCAACATTGTACGGTACCTTTTAAGCATGTTTTCGATTTCAATCCATGTTGTATCTTCATGTGTTTATATAATCAGCTTTATTCGATCAAAATTCAATATACAACTTGCATCAGTTACATTGTAATTGAGTAGTGTCAATTTACAAATTATTCTGAGAGAAATAATTGCCATTCTGGTCTGTCACATATGGCGGAAGTATGGAGCTTCTCGTTTGATTAACTCGTTTTCGTGAATAGCCAAATTGCCACTGACAGTTTGGTATACAGTTTTCATATATTTTTTGCATCGTTGCCAATATCAGTTACAGTGTCGTATAGGCTTTCTTTGTGGGGGAGCTTCGATCGATGGGAATCAGACACGATGACTGACCGGAGAGAATACATAAAGTACTCTTCGCATACTTACAGGAAATAGAAACGTTATATAACATTGGTCTGTAAGTAGTATCGGCTGCGACCTAAAAGCAGATGCAGTTGCTCAGCAATGAAAATTTCAGATTCAGGCAAATACGAACAGGTATACATTTACTTTAATGTATTCATGTTAGTCCATGTCTGGTTAACGCCAATTGTCTTACGGAATGTCCTTAACATATATTGTTGACCTTTAGCTACTTTAAACCATAACACTTATGGTTTTCATGTTAAACCTCAACCTCCGCGCAATGATATTGTAGCCAATAATCCCTGCCATCACACAAATCACGTGACGATAGCTGAGGCCCTGTGATTACAAAAAAATGGCGATACACTGGTATTAAATGCTTGGTACAGCAAACTCTTGCCGCAACCAACAGGCAATTGCAATAACACCATCACCTTCGAGAAGATGTTGAAAACATACAACCTGTTGTGGCTTGGGTGTAATCCCTTTATTAATTACTCGCAGCTTCTGTAATTTTATCAACGGAATACATTTTTGATTACAAGTAACCTATTAACGGGTGTGCATATTCGCTAAAATTGATTTTTTTTTTATAAATAAATTATTTTTGTAACCAGATACCGTTTTAACACTATTTTCCTATATTATGAACAAAGCAAGTTGAAATATTGACCTAAACATATTTAACCAAAAAAATGAAACTTAGCTATAGATTTCAGCTATAAATGTGTGTGGTGGCAGTGATTACTGTAACAGAAAGGGGAAGTAACCACTGCGGGGAGTTTGGTTAAATTTAACCAAGTTACACATCTACCGCAAAGGTAACGTAAATTACAGCTTGTTTCATATTCCTACTAATAACAGAAGATTTTGGAACGTGTAGACTTTGTTCCTACGCGGCAAAGGTACTACACAGTTAATACTATGAAAGAGTTATTTGATACTATAGATTTTAGTCTTGTTTTAGATTTCTTGAAAGAAATCAGACTTTATAAATCAGTATAATATGTTCTGATATATATTTACTTGTTTACACACCCGTTGACGGGCATTTGTTGATCTACATATATACATAGTTTATATTACTACCATAGCATCCCTTATTTGTAATAGTTTTATCTTTACATTACTTTTTAATTACTACTTCATTTCTTCATCTTTCATCCGTTTTTGAGCACTATATGACCTATTTTTGTGTCGACGTGCCGTAAAACACCATTCATTCATTCATTCATTACATAAGAAATATTACCAAATTTTAAGTTGGTTTAAATTCAATAACAACATCGATCATTTAACGTAACCGTAACAAAATAAGTAGAAAGTCGAATAGAAAATGCAGCTTTCACAGAACACAAAAAAGCACGCAAAACGACAGACAAGAATAACAATGAAGGCATATGACGTCACAAACACAAAAAGGGTTGACAATAGGGCTAACGCCTTGGAACGGTCAGTGGTAAAAAAGGGCCGCTGTTTAATATATATTATCCATTATACACAGGTTGCAGTGGTCTAGTGGTAGGGCATGCGTCTATCAGGCAGGAAGTCGTAGGTCCGATTATTTCATTAAAATGATAATTGTCGCGACAATGACTATCCCAACCTGACGTCTATGCTGACGAGATTAACAAACTTCGTAGGAACCTTTGTCATAATGACTTCATATAATCGTTATTAAACTTGTCAGAAAGGTTGTCAAAATAGATTATGACCCTACCATTTGGGAACGCACTGCATGTTGTTCAATGGTTGTCCATTTAAAGTTCTTTAAAGCTACACAATCCCGATAAAATAATACAATTTCAAGTTGTTTTAAACATGAGAACGCCTATAGATGAATTCTTTGCTGGATGTGTTGTATACATTGTTTAGGCTGGTATATAGTCGTAGCGTATATCAAGTCATTTGCATAATAGGCGTGATACATGCTTCGGTAACTTTGAAATTTTACCACACAGCGATTACGGGTATATAAGCCTAAACGTTTATATAGCAATTTGCTCATATATCTGATAATTACAGACTGTCTAACTCGATAAGGATATTCAATGACGTGTAATGTGAATATATACATGTTTGTAATGTTGAAGGGAACTAGTAAAATGCGTAAGGCTTAACGTAAATACATCACTATGTAGATAATTATAAACACTTACCTGCGTATTCCACATATGTTCACATATATTGTATATACTATTTTCCTATAATATCCTTGAAATAATCCAAAATCAAACACATATTATACATGTATACATATACAGAGAGTATCGGTAGCAAATAGTATGTAACGTGAAATACATGCTCAAATGTTGACTCTGGACAGGGAGAAATTATTGTTTAAAATGAGACGCTTGAAGGGTATTGTTGAAATTAAATTATAGATATGGTATTTTCTTTCGTTGGAAAAAGACCAGCAATATTATTTCTCGGAAATCGTAGTGTTCAGGATGTGTGGAAGGGGTATACACATGAAAGAAAAAAATAAGAGTCAATACGTAAAAAAGAAAGATCGTTTTTGCTTGCGAGCGTGTTTGTCGGTGCGTGCGTAAGCATTGCTTATGTGTGCGTGCGTAAGCCGTGCTTGTGTGCGAGCAGTATGCATATGTTTGTTAATATTTAAATCTGATGAATCTGAAAGGCATTTTAATACTAATTCTTCATAAAAGCAAAATTCATAAAAAAAATGTTTTTAAAAGGCCCCGACTAGAACCCCGTCCGCAACGGGGAAAGCATACTGACACCGCGTTAACCTACTGCGCTACGGAGGCCGATTAACAGTATTGTACTAATTAAGTTACTTTACATAAATATGTTCAATCGCGAAGGACCCTGTGCTAATATCACGATGGATAGACGTAACGGACACTGGCTGCTCAAAACTGCGTTACCTTGATCCTGGTTGCACTTGTAACGGACCCTGGCTGGTAAAAACAGATTGAAAATGGACACTGGTGTCAAAAAGTTCGAAAATAAAAGATACGTTATCGTATGTATAAGAAAAAAACTTTATGCGACGGAACTTTTGAATATCATATCCTTCGAAAGATATGTTCTTTATGTACAACAAATGCAGAATAATTCCTAACAAGATGAAACAAATTCTCTCTTGACCGGTCGATACAAATTTGATGACTTCAAAAAGCAAAACTTCTATATTTTCTCTCTGAATTTAATGTGATCCCAGATTGGTTTGCAACTGCTGTTGCTCAATAAAGATAAATGTTTAGCCTAAACATCTGCACATATTTACATCATGTCTAAATTTCAGAGCACAGGACCCTGGTTGCTCTGTAAAAAATGCGCGAGATTCTGGCAACGGACACAATCCGTATCATTGGCACCGGATCCTGGTTGATAGATTGTTTTCTATATACCTTCAGATTAAAGAGAAAACGACGATCGGGAATTTGGCTCCACCAACAAAAACAATAAAAAAACAACATCTGTTGGTTGCATGGTGTTTTAAATCATCTTCAGCACATTTTAGGTTATATATAATGGTTGCTTCATGAAATCTGGGAAGGAGTTGGATTCGTTCCCACGACCGTAGCGGTGAACTTGAAAAAGCGCCTCATCACTCTGGACCACCGGTACTAAAATCATTCATGCGACAGTATGATGGAAAATAAAAAAGAACAGCCCAATATTGAATAATTTCATCGGTTATGGATGTAGAATGTAGAGGGTGTGATCTTGTTATAGTGATAGCATCTGGTGGTGAGTTTGGCTAAATGCGTCTATTTAGTACAAGGTACAAGACTAATCAAATGTACTCATGACCTACGTTCGTGTATATACCTTTACATCTTGAGATAATTCTCTCTTCACGACCTGTCTTCCGTCGACAGTACCCTAAAATAGACATAAACCAAACTTACTTTCCCGCAGCGCACTGCATGACGGATTTTGACGCCGTTTTACATGAAAATGAGCCGAAACATTTTTTTCATTTTAAAAAAAGTTTATTCAAAAGGCATTATCTTAGAGCACGCAGCTGTGTACATATTGTCTGCAAAGATAAAAAAATAAAAACAAATAAAAAAAACAAAACAACAACAAACAAACACGAGGGGCGAGAGGATAAAAGAATTCAGTCATCAACATGTCAGCGTCAAATAAGATATAAAATAGTGGGAAATCCTCCCAAAAATGAACCACAGCGTATCTGGGAATAAAACAAGTTCACGGAGTTTGCCCCGGGACCACACTAGCAACGCTCTAGCTAAGACCCTAACAGGTAACAATTGTTTGATCATAAATTATATTTAAAAACAAAATACATCAATGAATAAAAAATCAAATATTACAAGTAATACAAATGCAGCAATGTGAACAACTAAAGACGTAGACTATATACATGAATGTTGGCATAATGTAGGCAGAAAGAAAAGAGCAAGAGTTGATATTAGGAGGAGATCCTTTGCTTACAGAGTGGTAGAATCTTGGAACAAACTACCTAACACAGTAATTGAGGCCCCCACCTTTAATTCATTCAAAAATAGGCTAAACAAACATTGGGCAATACATCCTTCCAAATTCAGGCCAAAAAACTAAAAAAAACAAAAAACGACCATACCAGACAAAAAACAATCAAAACGGGCCTAAGAAACCGACGGTTTAGCATTGGCCTCGACTTGAACAGTATGAACAGTATAGAGAGGCAACCGTTGTTGTACGCAACAAATAAGAAACCGTTTTTTTATTTCGATATTTTGTTTAAAATAACTCTTAATGTGCATTTATCCACAAATTAATATAATTGCGTAAAGTAATACATTGAACACCACCTATAGAAATGCTTAGCTTTCCGTTTATAAACTCCGAATAATTACGGAAAATGTCAATTACAAGTTTTAAATAGGAATTTACCAATAGTAAACTTTGAATTCGCAATTTTTCATTATTTTATACATATAATTCTAGAGAAAGTTGTATTGTGAATGTTGCCACTTTTGTTTGTTAAAGCACAAGCGGATTTCGAGGGGAGCACCCTCATCGGAGTCATCTTATGATTTGAAAAGGTTATCAAATAACATGTAACTGAATGTTGTTTAACTGTTCATCAAGACATTATATTGAATATTTATAGACGGTCGCCCTAAAGAAAAAGTCCGAGAAGCTGCCCTTACCTTACTAATGAATATATTTTGCTTTGATTAGCAAATTGTTACAAGCATAGACTCCGAAACACAGACTCGGTATACATACCAATCCGACGAACGAGACTAAGGGAACATGTTTTACTTATTAATACACAGAAGAAATTGACTTGCGCCGATAAGGCTTCATCCAGGTAAAATCCAACGTGCTATCAACTAGACCACGCCACCTCCCTTGAAGAGTACGAGTTCCTCGTCGATGTTTGGAAAACTCGTTAAATGTGAAATCTTTAAAATATCTCAGCACATTGTTTTTGCCATAAGTTGACCCCCGCACAAACCCCACCCAATAGAAAATGTCGCAGATTTATCTTCCACCGATGATAACAAACCGAGATAGTTCGAACAGTGGAACATATCTAGTCGTTTTTTTAAGATGTACGTTATCAACTACCAGCTAGGAACCTGTTTCAGAAGCAAACAGGATCCGGGGCCATGAGCAGCAGTATCCGTTACTTTGCAATGCACACACAACTTAACGCTTCTGGCAATCGGTAGATATTATTATGTATTAAATCCGTCCAATGGACGTTATGGCTGAACATACATAATTCCAGACATAGCATATGCTAATAGTAGTCTCCGTTTTTGAAATAAAAACACAGTTTTCTTAGAACTAGACGTACTTTCACGCGTCGGTTTGTAAACAGTGCTCATTCTTTCACATCTAAAACACTGTTTTTATAACCCTTTCTTCATGAAATCAGACATACAAATGTATCTAATGTTCCGTGGGTGTGATCATTTCTAAAAAGTGTCTTACTGGAAAGAAATATTAAATATCTTTTAACAGCACGTTCAATAGTTTACGTGTTTTTACTCGCCACGGTCTTTTACATGAGCAACCAGGATCAAGGTAACGTTGTTTTGAGCAACCAGTGTCCGTTACGTTTGTCCACCGTGAATATAAACCATTGCTTTTCAACATTTTGCTTTTCCAGGTCCGTAGCTACACTGGGGCACACAGAGGCAGTTGCTTTGGTTGAATTTACGTTACATATAAACAACTATATACTAGTATATAATGACCCTGGGGGTAAATGCAACACATTGAAGGAAATCAAAAACAAAATCCAGAGTGGAGAGGGAGGTTATTGCCACCGGACACCAAAATAAGACATATGCCTCGGTTAAATTTCAGGTTACGGGTCAGATTTCATATAAAATTACATTACACATCATTTAACTTGATTAAAGTAAATTAAAGATTTAAATAAATAAACATAGGAAAAGTTAATTATTAGTACTTGAAACTTAATAGTTATACTAAAACTTTGGGGTTTTAGTAAACACTTACCCTTCATACAGACGGAAGCTGACATCTTTCATATCTATTTTTGTTCAGCTGGAAGAATTTTTGATTTCACAGATTGAATAAAATGTCCATATCTCCATATTTACTATTAGATATGAGCCTTGGTTTGGGGCCCCTCTACCAATATTCCAATTCTGATAAACAATGTCTCCCTTGTGTTTTGTGTCAATATACAGTACACACACTAACATAAAAATGGAGGATTATTTATATATAATAGTTTCTTTGATGCAACGGGATAGTTGGAAAAGGCCGCTACGTTAAATTATAGGTATTGTTTTGGATTATATATAAATATGGACGTATAAGGTTGATTGAGTAAGTACATCTTTAGCTTCCTTTTCAATTTCTAATGACTTGTATTTCCTATTAGATCTTTTACTGAAGATTGGTCTCATCAGTTCGGTGGTAAAAGGCCGTCTGCTAAAATCCGCTTTTATACCCAATATAAGACCAGTGGTCGATTCACAAAGTACCTGAAGCGTCTCATACAGTACCGCCTTATCTCATTAATATTCAGTGAATTTAGGTAGTGCGCATGTTGTATATATGAACCAACACGTATACAGTAATCACCTAGTACAATATGCGTAATAATCGTTAGATTCGTTCAGTTCTAGTGTGCCTTTTATCGGGATTGTGTAGCTTTAAGTATGCTTTACTTTTTGATTATGCGATGAACTAGATGAACTAGACCGTGAGCTACATAATGTGAACCCTCCCTCCCACTGGGGATTTTTGTAGACCCTATTGTTCTGAAAGATCATTATATAAGTAGTCTTGTGCAATTTGTCTGCAATATGAGCATGGGGGCGTTATCGTGGTACAGGGTGTAGAATACGTTACGCATTAAAAAAGTAATTAGTTTTACTGCATTTTGAAGACTAAAAGGATAAGGAAGAAAGGGTTTTTATTTTAATTTTTCTTCATTATTCATGTTTTGTATAATGCAAACTTTTGTTTCACTTACTTTTTATACTGTGGCTACCTGCGTTATTAAGCTTACGTTACCGTAATTTATGTTACCATGTAAATTAAGTTTTTTAACACATTAAGAACATTAATAATGTTATATCCGAAAATTATTCCAAATATTACATAAATCACAGACATATGTGTCCATGATGTTAATAATATTTGGTTCTTGTAACTTCCGTTACATTGTGTATATTTAAATCATTTTCTATTTTCCGCATGTTAAAGAAATTAGAATCAATTCATCCAATAAACTATTAACGTTTATTTTGCAACATTCCTTTAGGCATAATTGATTATTTTGAAAATTATGTATGCTTTTTAAAATACAAAACTTCGTTTCACTTAGGATAACATGATAACTGTAACGCATTTCGAATGGAGGTCACGCCGTTCTGCCGCCACTCCCATTTGGCATACTTCATTTTGTAGTAAATGCCAAATCCTTTAAGAAAAGTATATCATTCAAAATTGCCCCTGGGTGGGGATGGCGTCTTTTGGCAACTTACGGTCTAGTTATTTTTAACTGTATTTATGCTATTTTGGTAACGAACAGCGTTTAACGTAACGTAAACTACATTATATTTTCATATTTTCATTATGTTGAAAAGGTTGTCTTAATTAAACAATTCATAAATAACACAATTATAAGTATTGGTTGTTCATATGCACATTTTTTACTCATATTCAACTTTAATGAACGTGCTCGGAATTGTTATGGTAACGTGCATTTCACGTGCGTTACACACAAACGTCCCAACGCTCAGATGACAGACAAGTCTCATTTTGAAGTTTTTTGTATGAAACTTCAGGAAATCATACACTTTAAGATGTCCCTAAGGGTGGGGAGTGGGGGTGGGGGGGAGGTGTTGAGATTGTGGACTCAATAATGACGTCTACCTAAATTCTGAAAGGGATGGTAGTGTTTAATGTTTGTCTTCAGCCTTGTCTTGTCATGCCCTTAATGGTTTATTCTCTTGTTACTCTGGCTTCTGTCACTGAGTACTTGCTTTGTAGCTTTCTAGGCTTTTGATTTTTGTATAATGTTTTAGCTTTGCGTTATACTCATATTGCCTATTAATTCTGCCTAGTTTGTAAGAGGATAAGCTTGGCGAGGATTTCCACTGTCCCGTCTTACTGGGATGTTATAGTGTTAGAGTGAGGCCTGGTGCACCCGATAACCTGGTTTAACCCCGCGGCCTTTTTTGCTAAGACAGCCATCCCTTTTATGTTATGGATGTTGCATACCTTCCTTCTATGTTTGCTTGTAATTATTGTTTGTTTTAAATACGTCTTTTATTGATGTTGTTTGTGTTCTGTGAATCCGACATTTCCTGTTGGATTTGTATTACTACTTGCAACAGAAAATCGTTGATTTAGAGAGATTATAAAACAAGCATTACGCGAACCACTGACCAGATAGTACGAACAGATATACATGTATGTAATATGTACACCGAACATTGGTGATGCGTAATGCCATTTTTCTAAAATGATTATCTTCAAACATTATGTCATAATCTTTAATTTGGCGTAAACTAGTCGGGCTTAAACACGTTTCTAATCATTTTAGCAGCCTTTCAGCGGTATATGTGTTGAAAGATAATATCGGGATATATAGTTAGCTCAGGTAAATAGAATGTGCCAAAAATGCAATCGATAGCGCATTCCCACCCCTACCATTGGTACTCGCTTTCGATTGAATGGTGGAGATGGTGAAACACAAAGTATAGTTAAGTGAATATGATCTCGCCTTAAGTTTGTGTAAATCAATGTTTTTGTTTACACACAGTCGTTCAGATCACATTATATAAAAATGTTCAGGGACACATTATATTAATATTGTATAAACGTCAGTTGCATAAATAACTCCGAGGTATAGTCCCTATGGTGAAAAGTAGCGAAAGAGGGAAGTTCATGCCTATTTAGTGTATCTATTTTCTTGTTCTATATTATTGGAAGTATATATTTTTTATCCTTTTTAATGTCCCTATGGTGGACAGTAGCAAAAGAGGGCAGTTCATGCCTATTTAGTATCTATTTTCTTGGTCTATATTATTGGAAGTTATTGATTTTATTATTTTTAATGGATTATTGATGAACATCTATATCATAATAATACTACAGCAAACATCTTGTATAGTATACACAGAAGACTGAATATACACAAAATACTGAATATACACTAAAGTCTGTGACTCGTAAAGTCTCCGTCGCCAAATGGTTAACGACGTTGCGTTGTAAACCTCCGCCTCTCACCGCTGCGGGTTCGAATCCCACTGAGAGCTCGACTTGTAAGTTAGGAAGTGTCGATTCTTACGGATGGCGGGAGGCGTACAGTACTGGTTCTACCTAGGAAATCGACCTTACATGTGTTGAAAATTTACAATAAGTATAGGTTACAACAGACAATTTGCTATACCAGCAACATCATTCCATTTTCACTCCATTTCCCAATGTACTCTCTAATACATTGTAATGGTGATAAATATAAATACTAATATAAAATAATATTGATTGCAAGCATTGACTCGAGCACACTAATGATTGCTCCGATTATATAGTAGGATGTCGGCATTTGTTTAGAGACGAGACACTTTCTATTAAAAAAGCGTCCCATGAGTAATTTAGGACCGAATCGCTAACTCTGGCGGCAAATCGTCGTCATTATTATGTCGATGTTAGCATTCCTAATACATATATATTATACACTCCCATATGTTGATTGTTGATTGTTCCGTAAAAACGAATCAAATTATTATGATGTTAAAGGGTAAGACAGATGAAATGTCTTTGATTATTTCGTCTATTTTGTTACGGGTAAAATATAACAAGAAAGGAAGTAAAATCTGCAACAACTATTTTTAAAATATAATCAACACATTTATATAAATATTCCAATGAAACAATTTCACTTAAGAGAAAATGCTTAAAATGGATCCAGTATTTCTTAAAAATCCGATATACGAATAAAATCCAAATAATATTAGCAAGTTTGCTTTTAATCAAAGTTGTAAAGTGTCCCTTTAATTCAATTTCACATCAAGTATTTCCTGGATTAATTATTCATTATAGTCCAAATGTCCAAATAATCCAAAAATCCAATGTTACTAGATGAGCACAATATTTTATACCCTGTCTGGCGGCCTTTCACAATATATGTTAATTCACAGCATCCAGTATTTTGTAAATGCTCAATTAAAATAATGAACCGGATACTCCACTTTAAATACTAATACTGAAACCCCCAATATTTACTAAGGTCAGCTTTATATACCGACATGGAACAGTCTAGATTAAAGAATGTTCTGTAACAATCTGCACATCTCAGTATGTAAACAATAATTTGGAAATTACTAGAATCAGCTATTTATGTGTGCTATTAATAGAAACAATCTGCCAGCTGAACCAGTAAACATATACACTTATATAGCATTATATACATGAGGGTAACACTTTGAATATATTTTGACAACAATTTGTTACCTGTACTTTATGAGTTCTACACTTATTCATTGAGCGTACTGATATGGTCTATACAGCTCAATGCACATTTGGATATACGGTTTAATCTCTGCAACTCCGTTACAACCGCAACTGTTATATGTAAGAAACGTTTTTTATTGAAACATACATTTACAACTAGTTTATAAAAACCACACATGACATTGACACTGTTAGACTCGAATATATGGGAAGTCTCTCTATGGTAGACGCATCGTTCTAAACACGTGTACCATAGAGTGAAGCATTTCCTTATAATCGAACACAGCAATTGAATGATATACTAGTTACATTTTAAATAAGTTCAATGTTCGGCAAATGACGTCAACGTCTTCAAGACTTTATTTATGACGACCAGTTTTCCTTTTTAATACCATTTTGTGTTATTACATATTCCAATATGTGATAAATTTACAGTTTCCAAATACACATTTACATGCCTGAAATGAAATATTAGGATGTGACAATGTAAGTTTGCAAATACTTGTGGATGTGTTTGGAATTAAAACTAGCATTCCCCTTCATTCTTGTGTTTAAATAAGTTTTTATTTGTCTAGACAAACTTGGACACATTATTCATTCACTTAACAACGTAAGAAGATATTGACAAGATAAGAGCCTTGTGGGACTTAAACGTAATTGCCTTCGTTTCCATCTTTAGATAAGAATGCTAACATTATACATATGATTGCCTCCTTACATGGACATTGACGATATTGGATGTTATAAGCGTCGTTTGGAAGCAGATGATCAACTTAATAATGGGTAAATTAATATAAGTTGACCATCTGCCTCGCTGTGGAGTTTTTGGTAATTATTTAATACAGCTTAAAAGCATTGCACGAATGTGGCGTTATTTATAAACCATTTACCAAACACTCATGTTTTAACTGTATATTTTATATAACAGGATATATGCAAGTCTAACAGTAAATGAAGCATCCAAGGACCACAGTCAACCAAAAACATGCATAAAAACAAACAACAATTACAAGGATGGAAGTAACTCAAAAGGGCTGACACAATAGGGCTATCGCATGGGCACGGTCATAACCTCGATCTTACCCTATTGTAATCCCAATAAAACGTGACAGTGTAAATTCAGAAATCCATGCCAGGCTATTCTCTAACAAACAGGCAGCATTAATATACACTTTATGTATAACACAAATGATCATGTATATATGAATACAAACAAACAAAAGACTAGAAAGCCACAAAGCAAGTACACAATGACTTGGCAGAAGCCACGAAACATCATCATGTTTAATGAACAATTCGGAAGCCCTTTAACATACTTGTCTGGTGAAAGTTTGGAAGTATATTAAACATAGAAGTATAGTTTGCTTTTATTAAAGTGCAGCTACTATCAGTCATAGATATATCTACATGCTCTATGACAGAAATGTTTTTAAAAGGCAATACTTCGTTAACGAATGCTCCGATTTTACGCATTGTCGGCATTTCCCGAGATGTTATCGAAACATAGTTTTAAATGAAATCTGACGTCGACTGTCGACGATAGCTAACAATCTCATATAACATTTCTTTTCCATATGCGTATAGAACACATGCCACTATTATCAGCCTTACAGATGACGACGGGAGACACAAACATAGTTTCCCTTATCTACTTTAAACAGAACGTTTTATTCGTACAGTATCTTAACCAGGTGCTAAGTCTACAGCATTTTAGAAAGAGATCGCATAAAAAGGTCATGTCGTTATAAGATGTAGAGCTAATAATTTTGACTCATTTTAGACGATTAGAGTCGAATCACCTAAGGATTGTTCTGATTATTACGCTCAATGTTGATAGGTGTCACACAAATATGAAATTAAAAAAATAAATAAAAATAAAATAAAATACAATTTAATAGTTTTAAATTAGAGATATTTCATCGATCAAGAATTTAAGCCATAATACATGTTGTAAATGGTGTTTGTACTTTGTAGCACTACCAAACATGAAAACTGATGACTCTGGTAGAAATGTATGATTATTATTTGATGAGAATGGGTCTAGGAACACGTTGTTAATTTGTTACAATATACAAAATATTGAATCAATATTAATCTAATATTAAACTTTTTATGACTACGATAATATTGACAAAATGGTAAACAGCTGGAAACTGGACTGATAATCGGAATAAACGACCTAGGTACCTCGGTATGGTGTTACATGCCAGACATTAAGTCATTACCTCATACAATGGAGAGGTATTGGCTGTCAATATAAATTAGAGAATTCTATTTTAAAACAAGAATAGCGATGTAGAAAACGCAGTTATTGTAGAAATGAGGCAATAACTGCTTATAAGAAATGATAATACAGAAAGCCGTTAATACTAATCAACTCTGTGTATCTGAAATTATTCGATACCATGGATATCCTCGGTATTTCTCAAGCTTTGGTTATTAATTCAAGCAATTGTATGCAAACCAACGGTTGCACACACTCGGAACCTTTAGGATACCGCACACTCAAAACATCGTATTTCCTTTAGTGATGGTTGTAGCTCAGAAACCTTCATTGGGAGAAAAAAGCTAGAGATTTTATTGTAATATTAGTATGCACGTGTGTTATCAGAATGGTCACATAAAATAATTACGTGTACCTCATTTTTTGACATGCACGTGTAATACATTAATTACAAGACGTTTCAATACACATATGCGTGACATTATATATGTCAATGTTCCAATGCATGTTCATAAGTAACGCATAAGAAGCATATTATTAACGTTACGATAACTAGGAAAGAAATCGTATTAAAAACGTGTCTGAAAATTATATTGTCTGTGTTTAGGGTGCATACGTTTGTTCAATTGTAAACAATACTTTTACGAGCCCAACAACACAAATATCCTAGGTGCCTAATGCTTCCCCTTAAATGCGTGTTCCCTTGTTGATTTTGTGTCTGCAAAGGCACTCAGTATTAACAATGTGACTTTCTATGCTTTTGTTTTTATATTCATATATACATGATAATCTTTGTGTTTTACCTAAAAAGGCTACAAATGAGATTTGATGCCCCAAGAAACTGGTTTATATCCCTAAACCCGCTAAGCACGACTATAATAGCCTATGCGTCCATTGTAAACCCAGATCAGCCTGCGAGTAACTAAGGGTTAACGGCCTTGTTGTCACTGACCATTCCAAGGGGGGTACCACTTTTGTTAACCCTTTCGTGCTTATTTAGTCGCCGCGTACTTTGCGTTGATATTCTTATTTATATACTGTTGTTTGTTTGGTATGTGTGTTTGTGGTTGACTGCTTTCTACATTTCCTGTTCGACTTTGGATCAATTGTATAATGAAAGCACCAGTCTGATAATTCGCAGCAGTACTAAATTAGTGAGGATCTAAAAACATATAAACGTGTGTGACACGATGAATGTAGCCAAAGTCAGTAAAATGCAGAAAACGTCAGCAGCTGATACAAGTAGCATCGAAATAGTTTATAAGGTGTCAGACCGGTGAAAATCAGCCCATTGCAATCTAAGCTATATTTGGAGATCAGTCACAAGTTCCACAACGTTCGTTCGCTTAAATACACTTTTATTCTGTGTATTAAACACATTTGGCTAGCAAACGGTCCCATATCTGGAATAAAACACCGATTCAGTTTTTCAACATTTCGCGTCATTCATTCACACTATGCATGTTTTGAAATAAACATGTCAAAACCACATCTCTACCTAACCTCTGTGCTCATACTCTCCAAAGAAATAATCCTGACAAACACAGTAAAATACTTACTATTCATGACAACAGACAAGTAGTAACACATACTACTTTAACCTCAGGTTAGATTTAACAATGAAATAGAAACTAACCTTGGGAAAAACACATGCAAACTAGAAACTATGGATTCTTTCAAGGAACTATTTCAGCACCCTACGACCCGGAAGTACTTTCTGACTGGTCTGACACCATAAGCACTTGAGGTTTACCAACACCAATTACATGTAAACCTCCGAGGTGTAGTCGAATGTAGTTCCTATAATAAAAAGTAATCCCTCCTTTTTCGATGGAAATGGGCATTATAAGTAGGGGAAAACTGCCCATTTCTATTCGATTTTGTGGTTATATGTATAAGAAGCGTATTAATAGGTTTTACTGGATCACTGATGAACATTTTCGAAATTTCGACTCCATGCTTACACTTTGTGAGCAATGAAAACAGTCGATCAATAAAAACAGCTGTACCCTTGACCTGTTTAGTAAACAAACAAGAACTTTCTTACATGTCTTGTGACCCTACGTTTTCTGGTGATTTTTCAAGTGGAAAAATAGTTTTCTATATGAACATTACACTGCTGCATTATCCATACTTGAGTTGAATTTGCAGCAAATCATTAATATGTGACACTTTAACATTGGTGTCTATGGGGAAAATAATTGGTGCTTTCATACCTATAAAAGATGCGTGCAGTAATTAGGACTCGCTCAGATTCGTACCTAGGGACACTTTTCCGATAACAATTGGTAAAATAAGCTCAGAAATTAGTTCTCCATAGTTTATTAAATAGGTTTTGAGCGTTTTTAGTCCAATTTTGTCTATAAAAGCTGTAATTTTGAGTTTCATTTTTTTTTCTTGTTTAAAATGACGTATTGGTGAAGTGTTTGCAGTTGAACTATGTCTTTTTCGTATCAACATGTAGGGTGGCATGTTTGCAACATGTTTTCATGAATTAAATTTGCATGACAACAGGTTTGGTAGGCATGAAACCACTAAATCTTTCCCCTACCCCCCTAAAATAGGATACTGTGAAAAATGAAGATTTGTGTAAAAGGTAAAATATTGTTCCTTATCATTCAAACTCGACTTGGTAGCGTTCAGCTAGTATCAATTCTGTTTTTAGCGGTATTTTTGGCATTATTAAGCTCGTATTCGCTACTATAATCAGGTATGGTACCACCAATTTTGAAGAATTTGACTGAAAAATCAATTTTGGCATGCAAATCGACATAAATTGGCCTTTTCGTCGTCCTAATTGTACCTAAAATGCATGTTTTATTTATATCCATTGAATGTTCTAAACATTTGATCTATTTAATATGGTGTATTGTCAAGAAATGCCGTTTGGTATGACAATTCAGATAGTGTAAAATTAAAAAAAATATCTCTGACTTTTGTCGATTTCAGACTATTGTCCTTGGTATTCACACGACCATATCTCTGCAAATAATCATTCGATTTGCATGAAGTGAGTGTTTTTAAGCTTGTTATGAAAATGAAAACACAAACTCCTCATTTAAGAAACATCTGAACATATTTTCTCCTCTTAAAGGTTTACCAACACCAATTACATGTAAACCTCCGAGGTGTAGTCGAATGTAGTTCCTATAATAAAAAGTAATCCCTCCTTTTTCGATGGAAATGGGCATTATAAGTAGGGGAAAACTGCCCATTTCTATTCGATTTTGTGTTTATATGTATAAGAAGCGTATTAATAGGTTTTACTGGATCACTGATGAACATTTTCGAAATTTCGACTCCATGCTTACACTTTGTGAGCAATGAAAACAGTCGATCAATAAAAACAGCTGTACCCTTGACCTGTTTAGTAAACAAACAAGAACTTTCTTACATGTCTTGTGACCCCACGTTTTCTGGTGATTTTTTAAGTGGAAAAATAGTTTTCTATATGAACATTACACTGCTGCATTATCCATACTTGAGTTGAATTTGCAGCAAATCATTAATATGTGACACTTTAACATTGGTGTCTATGGGGAAAATAATTGATGCTTTCATACCTTGAGGTCGTCTGCTGTTTTTTATAACGACATTAACCAAGGTCGTGCTGCGATTTCACAATTACCCCAGATAACATATATCCTGAACATAGTTAGGAATATATCTCAACCCGGCATCATACTGAGTTGTATTATGCCTCTCTGGCATGCTCAATTACGTCCCGCCGCTGCAAAATCTGTACGTATTACTAACTAATCCCGTTTACAGTTACTATTTATGAGAACACACAGAGACATAACTTGTTTCTATTCGTACGTATGTATAAGCTGTAACAGCTATCACTGTAAATGTGTCACTATAGTAGGCTGGTACAGTGGGTATACCAAACAAAGACTTATCAAATTCTTAAAAATGATCAGGTCTTAAATAAGAGGCCGTATTAGTTTTTGTTTAGTTATTAAATGACCACCACTGTCTATCATTTTAAGAGACGCATGCATGGCAAGCATTGAAATGAAAACCTCATTATGATTTTGACTTTAGACATGCATGCATACAATTAAATAAATACAATAAAACTTAAAGTTTTTGGCAAACTGTCTGAAATAAATGAATATCTCCAAATGGCTGTGTGAGAGATAATGCATATCTCATTTTGGCTGTATTAATATATCACAAAGACTGTGAGGGAGTATATGAATTTTTTTTACAAATATGAAACCCGGCTGTGAGAAGTATGAGAGCGAACATTAGATGTTCAGGTGAAAAAGATAAAAATAGCTTATAAATTGTTCTCAGAATGCATTTACTTTAACTTTTCACGAGAGGACAGTACGTTCGATTGTGAATCTGGAAATCACGGAATCAAGCCTCACTGACACCACGGTTTTACTACGGGTTGTCCTTAGACAAGACACTTCTCATATCCTCGTCAGTCGGATACGAACGTTAACCGGACAGTTCCGTATATCTGATCCTATCCTCTGAGCAAGCAAACTAACCAATGGTGGCATATTTCTGCCACGAGATAGCTAGATAATTATCATGATTATTTTGAGATAGTAACATGTATTTTTCGAGATAATAATGAATTTTCGCGAAAATCTTATAAAATTTGTTAAATACAAATATCTCTAAGTCTTTAAGTTATCATGTTAAATGTCACGCTGATGCCCACTTCTGCCATCATGATTCTGGTTTCTAGAGAATATCACGATACCCGTACCATGCTTTCTTCGAGATAGTGATTGAATTTTCACGAAAATCTCTCAGTTATCTTGTTAAATACCGCGATACTACTGATCATGATAGTTCTGCTTTCGCGATAAATAATGTTATTGAGTTAACTATAAATATTTACGAGATAGTAACGTGAATTTTCATGATAATTAGAATTATTACGAAAACAAAATTTCAAATGTTAA
The DNA here is from genome assembly GCA_037043455.1 of Cyrtodaria siliqua. Classification (NCBI taxonomy): domain Eukaryota; kingdom Metazoa; phylum Mollusca; class Bivalvia; order Adapedonta; family Hiatellidae; genus Cyrtodaria; species Cyrtodaria siliqua. The sequence continues at coordinate 604 of JAWPHD010022845.1, read as the reverse complement.
CTAATATTCTAACGTGATGACAGAAGTGGGCAGTATCGCAGCACGTTTTGTTAGATAACATTTTTGAAAATTAAAGAGAAAATGTAACATTATCTCGAAAAATACACGATAAATTATCTAGCTATCTCCTTTATAAGAGTATTGCACGGATTTCCGAGTCTTTCTCCTCTCTCTCTCTGTGGCGACTCGAATTAACCCCAATGATGTATTGATTAGCCGTTTAAGGGATACACGACAATCTTTATTTTTTAAAAACTCACGGCGTCCCGCTAGTTTTTCGGCATAACTTGCATTTGTTCAATCATTAATATTAATTATAAGAACAGTAATAAGTAATCTGTTTTTGCATATTATTTATCTTTGATAGTATTGCACCAGTAATATATTAAAACTGATAGTATAATAAGACGAAATAGTGAATACTTAAAATTTGATTTATTTAAATGTAACCATGATAAAAATAAAAATGATATTGGATATATAAATCGAGACACCTATTTCAAACACTTCAAGATTGCCGTGTGTCCCTTTAAACAACAATTCAATCCATTTCAATTCCCGATATATTTGTCGATATTGTCGTAACATGATTTATTTAAAGATG
>JAWPHD010022844.1:0-23876 GCA_037043455.1 Cyrtodaria siliqua | reverse complement strand
CTGTTAACTCCAGTACAACCATCATTTACAAAAAATCTAAATGATAGGCATACTTGGGCCATAAGCCCCTGAAAACACATTATTAATTACTTGAGCAAACCACTCTCTTGGAAACTATCACTAACACCCCCCCACCACACCCCCCCCCCCCACACCCCTTGTATCCCCCCCCCCCCCACAACACACACACCCCACCCACCCCACCACCCTTGTTTGCTAATGTATCTTGTCCATTATCTAGTATGTATCTTTTATCATCATAAGCTGATAAACTTTTTTTTTTAATACATAGCTGCTTATGTTATGCTTTTGTGTATCTAATAACTTTCATCTCATGGTGACTTTCTGTTGCTGTAAACAATATCTCTTTGTAATCATCGTATGCTATTTGTTTTTAACAACACATGTTTTAAAACCCTTGCATTTTTTTGCATTAACCTCATTATCTAACATATACGAATATAGTTTACTTCGTAGTCCCAACATATTCAACAATAGGTATGCCATACGGGTTATCTTTCATCATTGCCAATAACCTTTTTATTATCATTAAAATGAAATTTACTTTTTGGATCATAATCACAATTATCAAAAACTTCTTTATCCTTGTAAAAGTCTGCATACACATCTTTTGTTTTATTTCACAAGGAATCGGTATCAGTAAATAATAATTTAGCTTTTTTATCATATTTGTTTTTAATGTAGTTGCAATGGAAATCATACTTTAAATATTTTGACAAGTCTAAAATACATGCCAACATAACAAAGGACGATTAAAAACTAATCGTATCTTTATTCTGTTTATGGCAAATATACGATTTTCATTAAACATTTTACAAGAAATGAAATGATGGTCTTGCTGCATATTTTAAAAGGACCTCCTCGTCGTGAGTTAATTTAACATTAATTCTTTGTCTCAAATTTTCCATAGTTTTACCAAAAACTGAATTGTTCATCAGTTTGAAGAAATCCTTTTTAAAAGCAATGTTACCAGCTGTTCTCTTAGCAGTATTAAAATCTAGGTATATCTTCAACCACTCTGATTCGTCAAACAGTACCCAAACAAAAACAAAAAAGCCTAACAAACCGTGTTTAATGGATCGCTTCAAGATCATGATTTTAAAGCGATTTAGAAGCGGTCCAATTTCACATGCAAATGAGCTAATCGATCGTTATTTAATATTCCTGACAAAATCTGTAAAAACACGAACAGCATCAAAATCGCAGCTTGGATCGCTTTATGATCACGATCCATTAGTGGTTTTGAATGGATCGCACTCCTTATACAACTTTTAATGGATCGTGTGTGGATCATGATCCAAAAGCGAATCCAGTGTTTTACAAAATGGATGTCTTTGTATTACGTAACACTATAAAACCACTAGTGGATCACGATCTAATACACATTAGAATGGATTCGCTCTAGAATCGCACACCTAATTAATGGAGTATCAGTCCAATAATTTTCAGAATGGATCGCTTTAGAATCGCTATTATGTTAACACTATATGCATTCTAATGGATCGCATTAGGATCGCTATTATGTAACACTATATACATTCTAATGGATCGCATTAGGATCACAACTTTTTGAATCGCTTTATGATCGTGAATCCATTAACAGACCGCTGTTCTAATGGATGCTCCCGAACATAAGAGTGATCTTGACCTTTATGCAAAACACAAGCCCTTTACCCGCCCAGAATTATGACCCTTAAAATAAGTGCTGGTAGTTGTTCATAACATGTCATGTTGTTGAAACTCAAGTTTAACTAGTGTTCACAATTGAATATGACATTTTTCAAATAATTCAAGTGGCCATAACTCTGGTGTTCCTGCCTGGTATAGCTGGTTGTCGAACTTTTATTAATATCAACAATCTGACACAATTTGGTAAAGATCAAATACAAAATGAAAGTGCTATTGTTCACAAGGCAAAATATGTCATTTTTCAGCAAAACAATGGCCATAACTCTGGTGTTACTAATCTAATCTGGCTCCGCTGTTTTTGAACTTGTTCGAGCTTTCATTTTATTTTAAAGACCCTGGCAAAGTTTGGTAAAAATCAGACTAATAATGAAGGTCCTATCATGTTCACAAGGCAAAAGTTAAAGACGACACGGGTTTGACGGACCAACTCACCATCCCATAATCTCTGCTGGCTTTCCGGCTCAGCAGACCAACTTTCTTTTTTATCAAATTCCTTTCAATAGTTCAAAAGAAATGATGGGATAATCATATCTGGTTCAGAGTTATACAGCGCAGACACCGAATTGCAGAATATATTTATGTTCTTTATTTGTTCCATCAATAAAGTTATGTGTTTGAATACTAAGCTATTGTCGTGTTGGATACAAGCTAAGCTGTTGTCCATGTTGGATACAAGTTATTGTCCGTGTTGGATACAAGCTATTGTCAGAATTGAATTCAAACTTCGACCAAAATGTTTCAAAATGGTCAAGAGATAACAAACCCTGATTATTTGCAGAAACAAGCTACAAGTTATTCCCAGAAACTGTATTTTCTGATCAATTTCCTAAATCCACCATCAATTAAAAGGTGGCATGCGTCATAAATAGTTCTACAGTTCACTTTTAAGGTTATTATGACAATGTTCCTTTGAAACCATGCCTTTAAAGCTGATCTGAAATAAAAGTGATTATACTAAATTAACATTTTTTGTGTGAAGTATTATGTATAAAATGTTTATCAGATGACCATTCAGATGACCATAAAACAATTAGAAGACAGAATACTACCACCGTCATCATTCGTCTTATCGAAATAAAATGATGTCGTCATTTGAATTGACTAATGAATGTACACTGTACTATCGTGGTTTTTTTACAGCTTTTGTTTCTCGATAAGCCATTGATGCCCCCACTGAAAACAGTGTAAAACATAAAGTTTGATGAAAAAGTGGGCATAACTCCTGTTAATTACTTGGTCGATTTTTGACGCTGAAATGAAATGTAAATCTTGACATCATAGGTAAGCGTCATGTTAAAGTTTCGAAGGAATCGGTTGAAACGTGTGGGAGGAGATAGACACATAAGATATTTCCACGTAAAGTTTGATGAAAAAGAGGGCCTCAACTACGGTAATGCTGAGTTGATTTTGAAATCGAAACGGTATGCACATCTTGACATCATAGGTAAGCATCATGTAAAGAGTTCGAAGGAATCGTTTGAAGAGTGAGGGAGAGACACAGATATTTTCACGTAAAATTTGATGAAAAAGGGGACATAACTCCGGTAATAACTGTGTCCACCAATTTTGACGCCGAAGCGATATGCACATTTTGAACATCATAGGTAACATGGGTAAGCAACATGTAAATCGGTTGAAATGTTTGGGAGGAGATAGATGCACTTTTCAGACGGAAGGACGGACTGACCTGGCTAACGTACAATGTATATGTATCAATCTCAATATTAAACAGACACACATGTGAGAATCTATCACAATGACATAGCTACAAAAAGCTATATAAAAAATTAAATTATAATATCGGTCAATGGTTAAAACTATTCATCCAAGCGAATGACTATTGACCCGAAGCATGAACTATTGACCGAGATGCAATCGTCGAGGTCAATAAGTTACTGCTCATGGTCAACAGTCATTCCCGAAGATAAATATTTTTAACTGTTGACAGAAACAGAAGTAGACAGTTGTTTTACTATACTGAACCATAAAGAAAAAGTAAGAAAATGTGTCAAGTAGTTTATTTTTAATATGAAATTGAAACAATGTTTTCTTGAACATGAATTTAAACAAAATAAAATATAGTTACTAATTCTTTCACAGTCGATAAATGACAACGTTGCGCATCCTCCATTGTTAATTTTTATTCTGTCATTGAGCGCTTATGGTAATTAATTGACGTTGGTCATAAAGCGCTTGAATTATCTGGAAGATACTTTTGACTCGGCAAGAGAACTATTCACTCGCAAGTCTGGTTCAAACCGGATTGGACATGTTTGAACATGTTTTCAAGTCAATTTCAGCCAATAAAAACTACGTTACGTATATAAAATGATATATATTAATAATTATTACCGGTATATACCTTTTGTCGTCTATGTCAGAGGTAACTGATAGTCACAACATCTCGTAATCCGTTTCGAAGCTGTTACCTGAAAAAGAGCTAATCAGTCAGTGCACAATTTGGTATTGACCTTGTATTCAGTAAAATTATGCTCAATTTGGTATCGACCTTGTATTTAGTAAAATTATGCTAACTGAACATCATACCCATTTTTCTCAATTTAGATTTGTCATCTCTTGCTGCAGAGTGTTTAAAACTTCACTTATCAATTGGTTGCATGTTATATAAGTTTTAACTATATTATCAAATATAATATCTGTTTCATTCTGTGATATAACATTTATTAAAAAACTATCATGTTTATGGACATGAATCACTGATTAACAGTGACAGAAAATTAGATGTTCATTTAGATCTTGGCTAGCATTATTGCGTCTCGATCCCATACGCAACACCTCATTCACTTCTTTGAAGCATAATTTAATGAACGCAGAAGTTTTCATGTTGGTTACGTCATTCTAGCATGATGCGCCTTAATAGATTCCCGCCAAAATAAAATTGCAAAAATCAGTTATCAAAGTTTTACAATGTCATTTAGTCATCAATAGGTTACTTACATGTATATGAAAGCAATAATAAAACCTTTGTAAATAACAAACATGCAATGCAGAGTATACATCAACATGTGTGGCTAACGACCATATTGTCGACCTATCAACAGTGCACTATTTTGATTGCTATTGCCTTCCGTCTAACAAAATGCCAAGCTTTTGAACTGACAAGCTTTTGAACGTACCAATACATCGATATACATGCAAGGCGTGATCCAGACGAATGACGGGATTGGCCGAGTTTTCACAATCCCGCAGGACCTTATTCGGGCGAACTTGTTAAAGATTGCCATCTTTCGTAATGTAAAGCATTAGTTCTATGAGCAGTTAAAGCCACACCATGTGCATGATAAAATATATCGCTGAACAGCCTATTGACTGTTAACTTTTCCTCAGAAACGAGGCTGTCCTGGAAACCACTTCGAAGCACTTGGCTATAAGAGTCTAGCTGCGAGAATCGTACGTAGCTCTTATGGTGTGTACCTATACCATAGAGCTACGATGCCACCCTTTATAGATTGTTTCAGGTATCAGGGCCGCCCGCATCAAGAGAGGTTTCTGAAGAAATCAAGCAATGCCTGCATAAATAACTGCTGTAGTTCGATATATTAAACCTTAAATACCAAGTATGCATGCATAAAACTCACCAAAGAGAAGAAAACCTTGCCGATCTTTGACATTTTCTTAGACTTTCCATATATTTAGCAGACATTTCTTGAATGTTTACATATCTCGTATTTGGAAACTTAAACCCGCCCACAGCTGACACAAATCGACGTTAAAGGAAAGCGTCAGGTGTGTGAGTCCGGCGGTGTTAAGTTTCCAAATAGGGAACGAAAGGTCACGTGATAGCGAGATGATTTGGTACGTAAACAAAAAAATTGGCGGACTTTTTACACTGGTCTCCGAGCACCGACATTATCAGCGCGTCTTTCCTCTCTTCTGTATGCAGTTGTGGTATTTAAAGTTTGTTGTATTGAATTACGGTGGTTGTTTATGCAGGCATTACTTGATGCGTTCAGAAACCTCAAGGGAAGAGTGAAAAAGGGAGTCGTTTCGGGGCACTGAAGGAAACTTAATAGCGGAGAATCATGGCTCTTATGGTAGGTACATACCACCATAAAAGCCACGATTTTCACGTCTATAAGAGTCCTACTAATTAGGCTTCTCCAGTAATCCAATAGGTCAGATAAATACCTCGGCATGAAATAGCTAACAGTTAAAATTAAACAAAATAAAAACTTTAAATATCCAACTTACCACTCAAAAAGTATATCGGCCAGACCAGGCAACGTCAAGAGTTCTGTCCCTTTTCATCTGGGTAGTTGCATAGCAATTTTATCAATGCCCGGCGTTTGTTCGTCAATATGAAGCTCATGATATGTATTGGTGAATGTTTGGCCGTCTTCAGTATCAAAGAGAGTCATAATTTCGGAAGAATTCATTCCTAAATTACTTTTTGTGAGTTGTCTCATCCGGAAGTCCAACATTTGAAAACATCGCTAGACTAAACGCGATTGACCAATAAAAAATGAAGTAATCAAACGTGTGAGACGCTTGCAGAGTAAAGATAAACTACGTGTGTCTACGATAGTATGCGCCTTTGTGATATTATTAATGATTGATTTGCTAAAAACGTGAAAATGAAAATGAATTTTCACGATTCTCTACGTACCAACGCCAAGAAAGCATATATTACGTCGTGGTAAGTCATACCTTTATTTGTATATTTTTTTTAAATTAGAACGCAAGTAGGATTTGAATATTTACTCCAGAACTCTCTCAGTACTTAATTTCATGATATTCAAATCGTACTCAAGACAATTCGTACGAGTAGTGTTTTTTCAAGTTACATGTATCTAAATTGGATATCTAAAAGGAAAATAATAAAAACATACACATTTCTAGTTAAAAATAACAGTTGATAGGGAAATACCATTTAACATTTAGACACTCAATAGAGATTCAATTATTGATTTATTTTCAGTTTTGGTTGTAAAGTCAAGAAAAATCATTTTTTAATGATAAATGGTTTTGTAGTGTAATTTTGTCGTTATTTGGTGGGTTAGTTTCTTTAACATTGTATTAGACAACATTGTGTTGTGTGATTGAAGTTGCAGAAGCCAAGTTTGAGTTTGATCAAAATGTACCAAACTAATTATTAAGAGTCATTGAAGGTTGAGACCAGTTGATCTCAAATAAGTCTTATTTAAAATGGTTTTGCTAAGCAATGTTTTTTCATTCCATGTACATTAAAATATATCTTCACTCTTCTATGAAAACATACTTGCTGCATCTTTATGAATGGTGCAATCCATGACACAGAAAGATTATGAATCAAGTTAGACCTGAACATTTTGCATTCCTTTGTCCTTTTGTGTTCAATTTACACGAATCACTCGAATCACGAGGTAAAAATAATTTGTCTAAATAATAAGCATGCTAATTAATCTTTCTCAGTGCAATTCAGAATCCGAACATACGACACAAATTCCTTCCTTTCACAGCCACATCTTCTGAATTCCTTCAAAAGTCACATCTTCATTGTTTCGACAGTCACAACGTCATTGTTTCCGCAGACATAGACGTAACTGGTTCTTTAAACACTGGTCTGTACTGGAACAAACAGCTCCTGTCTGCAATAAAGTTCATTAAAATATATATATAATATATTATAATATAATTCGGCCGGGAAACAAAATATTAAAGAAACCAAACCAAATAATGCTAAATTTACACTACAAAACCATTTATCAAAACTATATCCAAGTGTTCATGTCATATAATAATGACATGTGCCTATTAAAAGTGTAGTTTTATTCACAGTTTCTTAAATGCAAGCACGTGAGGTATTTAAGATTTAGCCCCATGACATATGATACAGTGGTTGTCGGGGTCGGTACAGGCCGGGTCCTAGGCTACCTACCTGTCAAGGCATTGGAATCATGGCTCTATGGTAGGTACACAATTGTGTGGCATTCGTGGTTCAGTGGTAGAGTGCCGAACGTGAGATCGGAGGGTCCCCGGTTCGATCCTCCTCCGCACCATGTTCGTTGTGTCCTTGAGCAAGACACTTTACCCACATTGCTTAGTACTGGTTCTACCCAGGAAATCTGCACATAATACCCGAAAGGGGGTGATGCAGTATTAATAGATATATAGATAGATAGACATACTACCATAAGAGCCATGATTCTCACGTCTACATATAGGCATGTATTAAAGTTTAAAGAAACTCACCTTAAAATAGTTTGATGTGGTGCTTTCCAGTCAGACACTTTTCTGTTTTTTATCGACTGGGCAATCGTGATTATATTTTGAAAGAGTTATACAGCAAAACGCTACATAGTATAGCATTTAAAATCGTTAACCAAAACTACTTGAATCAGATAAGTTCATTCTACACCGTATCAAACATTGGAGGACACACCGTACCGATATCTGCTAAAATGTGCTCGGATGTGGAAAAATCGCATTTGGTACACACCTATCATCATGACATTTTTCGAACCCAAAAAACACAAGTTATGTGGTCAACGGATATTTACATACACTCTAAACTGAAGGATTCGGATATTTAAGCATCTTCTATGAGTCAGAATGCCTCTATAAGACTCACAGGCACCAAAATAGTGGCCATCTCTCGATTCATTTTTTTCTAAATGAAAAACCACTGGTTGTGAGAGCTCATTTTGTTTTAAAACCCGAGATATGTGAGATTGCCGGGAATAGTTCAAGACGTTGGACCTACCCCGATACTACAAGTACGATTATATCAATCATACGATTGTATGAAAAATCCAGGTGAAATAACTGAGCATCTACCTTCCGACGTAAACATTGTCCGCCATCTTGAAAATAATACACCGTACCATAAAAGCTCTACACCGAAACACGTACCAGACAGTGATTTGTTTATCATTTGTTTGAATAGATAGAAGAATATGAGCGCTAAGATCCATGTAGCCGAAATTATGTCTATTTTTAAGTGGTCCGGAAAGTAAATCATTAAATACAAGGTCATTTTGTTATATTTATATAAACACATTCATAGTTATGTCCGCTAAACCACCATACATTGATACATACCAATTTAAATAATAAGACATTTTCTCCAAACATGATAATTAGTAAGACTGATCCAGACATGATCATCAGTATCAGTCCCGGAAAGTTACTACTAAATTACTACTACTAAATTAGAAAGTCAAAATATTATTTTTATATTGTTATGTTTTAATATTCATATTAAATGAACCATTCTGCAGTGCATTTATAAAAACATAGAAATAGTAACCCTCCGTTTATTATTGAATGGACATAAGGTATGCACACATCCTGTCTTTCTGACCCAAAATCGTCCCGATATTTTTAGTAGTCACCATGAAATGGCCGCAATGACCGAAATGCGCCATTCGCAACGTCTCGTACACTGCTTCGCAGCGGGATCCCGAAGAATGACGGGATTGGCCGAGCGTTCACGATTGTTACCTCCCCTGAAAAAAGAGAGTTATTTCCCCTGAAAAAAAGAGTTATTTCCCTTGAAAAATTAGAATTACCTCCCCTGAAAAAAAGAAGAGTTATTTCCCCTGAAAAATTAAAATTACCTCCCCTGAAAAAAAGAGTTATTGCCCTTGAAAAATTACAATTACCTCCCCTGAAAAAAGAGTTATTTCCCTTGAAAAATTAAAATTACCTCCCCTGAAAAAAAAGAAGTTATTTCCCTTGACAAATTAAAGTTACCTCCCCTGAAAAAACAGAATTACCTCCCCTGAAAAAAAAGAGTTTAAATGTATTGTTTGCTAGTTTCTCTGGATGTGAACATTATTGTTAGAGATTTCCTTCTAATGGGATGTCTTTTATTTACAGTTTTGCAAATTTGGGCGTTGAAAATAGGTTAATAGAGAGGCGCTCATATTTCGGGTTGTGGTGCAGCGCGGACATACGGTGCCATTCGTTTGATTGCTGTGTTTCAAAAGGACCATTTTTCTCATTATTAGCATAAATAAGACAAGCTGGTACAACTGTTATGAGTGATGGTAGACATGCTCCACTTCGAACATATAGGACATATAAAAGCGTAATCGCAACAGGAAGTTATGTTACTAAGTTAAGAGGTGGGTCGAGGGTGTCAAGCGTGGGGGTCTCATAACAGGATAACGGCAACTTGAATTTGATGACAACAGATAAGATTATAGATGCTTAAAACATAAAAAGTAAATAACACCAATATTATGTTTCGTTGGGGTGGTAGATGGGAGACAATTGTTTTCTCGTCACTCGATACAGACTTTGGCTAATAGATAACAGTAAGTAAGGGGTAACAGTTAACTCTTGTCCACGAGTGACTCACCCCCCGCCCCCCGCCCCTCCCTCAGAACCCCCTCTCCCCCGCTCAGTTAGCTATGAGTAGAGAACAACACCGTGTTCTATCAACCGTTAGAACTTAGCTATAGAAACTAGTCATTACACAAACCCAAAATCTCAAGTAAGCGACTGTACTTGTAGATATTGTTATAACATTGTAATTGAAGGTGTAACTCACTTTTTATTTGACTATATTTTATAGTGATTTGAGTTTTGTTTTTGTGCATCTATGTTAGAACCAGTATTCAGTCCTCACGAAAAACGAATGACATGAAACGCTTTACAATTTTCTATCGCAAGTTGTTATTGCAAATTTAAAAAAGAAGGAAACATAACTTAATTAATACTGCAATAATAAGTATAGGTGTTCTTACCTTTATTATTTGCGTTTAACTTAGAAGCAGGAAGCTTATAGAAATCGTTGTCCTTTTAAGAACATGATATATTTCTTTTTTGTTAATATCTTTTTTTAAATTTAATTATTGCTAAGGAGTCAATGTTTATCTTTTTATCAAAACAAGTTTCGACATTATTACAGTACATATTTGTTGTTTAGGTATCGTATTATGAATAATATACATTGTCATGTATTATCCATCTTAATATTTATTACCGTTTTAGTAATACAAGCATAAGTGTCTCAGGTTTTATAGTGTTAACCTGAAATAATACGTATTTATGTTAGTTTGTACTTTTATGTTTCTTTAGAGTCTCATAAGCCGTTCTTACGACTGGATATAAAGTGGTTTTTTGACAATGTATGTAACTGTTTGTATATTTAATTGTGACACGCAAATAAACAATAGGCTACAGTCTCAATCTCATCTCACTGTTATAAATGGATATTTTATAAATAATAATTATGAAGCGCAAACATCCATGATAAGTTATGGGTTTTGAGTTGAACCGCTAAATATTAAAACTAATTTCCACATCGGCTTACTGAGACGAGTTTCATTGCATTATGAGAGAAAAGTATAACGTTTCATAATCACAATATTATCTCTAAACCGCTAATCACAATATTATCTCTAAACCGCTTGAACAGAATGCATACTTTGTTAGGTATAATATTTAGACTGCACATGCAGTAGGTCACATCCAGTCATTGTTACTGTTATAAATTATTTATTTTGCGTTGCACCGACATTTGATGTTCTAGATTACCACCACGGTTGAAAACTGGGTTTATGACGGGAATTTTATGACCGTCTTCCACGAAATCACAACTGTTCTATGAAATAGTTCAAGGTCCTTGCAATTTCTTTATGCGCAACTTTTATATATAGATTGCTTAAGGAAACTTGTGTTGGACTCTACCCCGAAACAGACAGGAAAACAATTCCCTGAAAAGTGTTTAAGATATTTTTGTTGATATGTCTTACTTTACCATTACTATTTAATAAGCTGACATGTTTTTCCAGACTCATAAAGGTGACCCATTTTATTCATTCTCTAGCCTGTTTTGATGGGAAAAACATCAATTACTCAGTTGCTGATGTTGTCTCTTAACAAACTTATCTAGCGATCAGTAATAGAGCTAAATGGCCATAATATAATGTGCGATAAATGAGAATGAAATGCTTACAATTATTTTGATTTCGGCTAGTACTTGTCATGTTCATTTTTCAATTTCATTATAGCAGCATGCAACCATTTATTTACTCATGTTGGAGGAAAAACGCCAAAATATTTCCCTATGTTCCTTAGATATTACGATAAACTTACATACAAGTGGCAAAATTTAATTACGTTAATTACTTCCAAATACATGTTAAACAGGTTTATAAATATGGATATAAATTTTTTCAAAAATACACCTGTGCACATGTAAAGTTGTGTGTAAACAGTTGTTTTATATTGCTGTGATTATACTCTTAGACATATATATTCCATCCATTTGCATTTTGATTGCACTTCCGATTGCAAAATATATTCTGCAAATAATGGCGGAATATATTCTGCCGTATATGGTCATGGAAAGAAAACTTATTGCGCGAGCAGATTGGAAATCTTGCAAATTGGGTAAGCGAACCTGATAAAAACCATTTCCGTGATACCTGCAAAAAGTTTGCAAAACTGTACTTTTAGATAGGAATCATTCTGCAAACAGTCTGCAATAACTTTGCCAAAAAAGTAATCTATTTCGCAAAAGGTTTCATGTGTATGTTTGTCGTTGGATTTTAAAGTATTCTGTAATGCATACAACTTAATTTGGTGTCATATGATAGTTTAAAATCGTCATACAGCCACGTGATTGGCGTTGAATCCATTTGCTAATTAATCAAACAATAAAACCAATCAGATGACAGTTCGATGTTCACTATGATAGTCGCGTGACTGGTTTCCTCTGTTGTATACCCAGGGTTAGTTACCTAACATTTCAGTGCGCGCTTTGAACAGAACACATGAGCATTAACGATCTATTAAAAAGTTTCTGAACACATATGAATTAAATATTTGTCTTAACTAACATTAAATTATCTGTTTAAAATGTGATAACATACAAATATGTGAGATTCATCAAAACTTAATTCTGGATAAAAGGCGGTTGTGAAGTGGAAGTATTCAAATTGTAAGTTATGTTTTTGCCACTCCTTTTTTTTCTCAAAAATACACTATTGCACATGAAAAGATCTGTGTAAACAAAACAAATGAGCATTAACGATCTATCAAACAGTTATTGAACACAGATGGATTAAATATTTGATTTTACCTAATATTAAATTATCTGTTTAAAATGAGATAAACGATATATATGCGAGATTCATCAAAACGTGATTCTGGGCAGAGTCATTCAATGATAGACCCTAGTCTATCAGACCATGCCCTGGAACGTTTAGTATACATTCCTGGTCATACATTGTTCTTACCATTAATTTGGACACATTTTAATAACTACTGAGCACAACGTCATATTGCATATGTTATTGTATCTTACTTCAAGTTTAGTATATATATATATATATACAAACAAGATGCCCAAGTATTGCAGAGCAATACACGTCCACTACCGGGAATTTTTCAGTAACAGTGACCTTGACATTGATCATAAATGCCATCTCAACTTGCTTTTCATTATTAAATAGAGATATTGGTCTGAAACTTGGTAAGTATATAATCATATAAGCCATCTACACACCAACTTTCAGGCCAATATCTCATTCCTAAGTAAAGTCATTGAGCGGAAATCATTGTTCTATTTTCAGCAACAGTGACCTTAACCTTGACCCAAGTGACCCCAAATGCAATCCCAATCTTCCTTTTCATATAAGCTACCTACCCATCAAGTTTAATTTCAATACCTCATTCATAACTAAAGTTAATGAGGGGAACTGTGTTTTTTTTCTATTTTTAATAACAGTGATCTTGACCTTGAACCCTGTGGCGTCAAATGCAATCACAAACTTGCATTACATATAAGCTACCAACATACCATGTTTCGGGCCAATATCTCTTTCCTAAACAATGTTATTGAGCAGAAACCATTTTCTATTTTTAGTAACATTGGCCTTCACATTGACCCCAGTGACCCCAAATACAATCCCAGCTTCCTTCTTTTCATATAAACTACCTACCCATAAAGTTTCATTCCAATATCTCATTCCTAACTAGTTACTGAGCGGAAAACCTTTTTACTATTTTAGTAACAATGACCTTTACCTTGATCCCATTGGCCTCAAATGCAATCCCAAACTTGCTTTTCATATAAGCTACATAGACGCTTAGCGTCATTCCTAACTAAAGTTATTGAGCGGAAACATTTCTTCTATTTTAGTAACAGTGACCTTGACCCCAGTGACCCCAAATGCAATCCCAAATAAGCTACATACACACTAAGCGTCATTCCTAACTAACGTTATTTAGCGGAAACATTTTTTCTATTTTTAGTAACAGTGACCTTTACCCCAGTGACCCCAAATGCAATCCCAAGCCCAAGCTCCCTGTTCATATAGGCTATGTACCCATAAAGTTGTATTCCAATATCTACATTCCTAACTAAAGTTACTTTGCGGAAACCATTTTTCTATTTTAGTGACAGTGTATTTCGTGTATTTTTTACAATTTATTTTGCCATAGCAACCTCATTTTTGACATATTAATAAAACAAAATGATGTGCATGATCTCCTCACTCTCTTTACCTACACACACATTTTCATTAAATAATCTTAAGCATTTCGTTTGTTGTCAAAGGATCCATATATTTTGTGTATTTTTACTATTTCCGTTGCCATACCAACCACATTGTTTGTCAAATCAACAAAATAAAATAACGTGCATAATCTCCTCATTGTCCTCTAACATGCAAAGTGTCATAAATATAATTTAAGTAGTTTTCTCATTATCGCAGGATCCCTGACTGACTGACGGACTGACTGACAAAGGTGACAATGCCAAGTTGGTTGTACTTCTGAATTCCGAATTCGGCATTGTCACCTTTCTGTGTCTGGGTTTGAGTAGGTTCCAGTGGGGAGAGGAAGAGTGGCAGGGCACGCGCCTATAAATCCTCGAAAAAATACTCACCAACCTCGAATTGCGGACATCCTTGTTTAAACCTGGATCAATACCCTCTATGCAGATTGACTAGATAAATTCCAGACAGCCCCTGCTCCACCAAGCTCTTAATGTATCTTTAGGCATTTAGGCAACTAGTAAAATATAAGGATGCTTGACCTTAAAAAGTGAGGTACTGCATGTTTTATGCATAGTTGTAATCAATTAGTGTCATTTACAAAGTTGATTGTGAAATGTGTCCGCTTTCCTTTATATAAGTATGGTTCATGTGTTCCTCACTCGCCCACAAATACTTTTTTTGCAATATTCGGGATTGTTAAACTTGGTCAAGTTCGATACCAAGAGTGGTCGTAGCATGTGTGTCATAAGTCGATGGTCGATGGTAAGATGCTGCGATGGTAAGATGCAATGGTCGATGGTAAGATGCGATGGTAAGATGCGATGGTCGATGGTAAGATGCGATGGTAAGATGCGATGGTCGATGGTAAGATGCGATGATCGATGGTAAGATGCGATGGTCGATGGTCCATCGCATCTTACCATCGACCATCGCAACTTACCACCACATCTTACCATCGACCATCGCATCTTAACATCACATCTTGCCCTAACAAGACTGTATGGAATGCTTATAAAGGAAAGTAACTTTTCTAGCTTATGTATACTGAAAGGAAAAAGAAACGCGACACGGGAATTTCCGCTATATATTGTATGTACAATATGATGCTGTTAATCGAATGGTACATGGCTACGTAAGATCTTTCTTTTCGGAAAAAAGATTAAAACAACACGTAACACAGCAAATAGTATTCCTGCAAAGTTTCATTATTGACAGATTACGCATTTGGCACAAACTTAGGATGCAAACTTTTGCAAACTCCTTACATTAAATACAGTGCTGAACTGGCTCAATTTTTCAAAGAGGAACTTCAACATTTATGAATGTCTTGTTACAACGTGTACTGTGTTTAACACGTCTACCACACGAAAAATAGCGTCCTTTCTCTAACTAACTGCACTTTTTTTTTTACAAAACATCTTGGGATTTCCATGGAATATATATGGAATATTAAGTGTGCGGTATATACCTTATATAACGGAAATTCCCGTGTAGCGTTTCTTTTTCCTTTCAGTATATGTGCAAGTGGCGCCCTCGCACAACTGTTTGGGAAAGCACCAAATTAATTCATTTTACATCGTATTAATTCTGTTCAGTATCGGCCATTTGTCTTTATGTCAAATTGATTCTGCGCATCATCGATTAGTTGTTAAAACGGTATTCTAGATCTGTTTATGCAAGTTTAATTCATTTAGCGTATGTTTAAATCCTTTTCAATAAGGTCTAATCGAATATCACCGTACTGAATCGATTTCGACTGAATGGTTCGAATATGCACCGATTCGTTTAACCTATCATTGAACTGAGTGCTTTGGTCTTGTATTAATTCAGTTTCCTATAGATTATTTCACGTATCGCTAAATTGACTGAGTTACTTTTAAATTGGTTTACATACTCTTCCGTTGATTCATATTTTCAATTAGAAATACACACACACACACACATCACACGCGAGATAGGAGAACTCATGAATACATGTATAGAAAGTGTGGAATGTCGAATAATAATGCATTACATGTTTATCATGTTTATAAAAGAAAAATCGTAATCACATGTTGTTGTTTAACTAGCTGTAATTGCATTGTTTTTTAACGCTGTAATAACTAATTATTGAACGTAGGATTTCAATGTTAGGTCCGATTATACGAATCCCATAAAACATTCAGCAGTTAAATGATCTTATTAGGTGGCATAACTTATATTCATAATCATAATTATGAATGTATACAATGATATGCGTATCATCATATTATTGTGCACAATAATCGTATTGAATTAAAACTTATAGTTCAACCAACTTTTTCATCCAATGAGCTTCGAGAGATTTTCACATTTATGGCTCTCTTTAAAATTGTCATATTGAACCAGTATTTGCAATATCTATTAAATGATTTCACTAAGTGATTCAACTTATTTGGCTTCCAAATATGGAGTAACTAAGCTTCGCATTTCCTGATTTTGCGTTTAGAAGCTCTTGGGCAGCACGTTTAAAGAGAACAGTTCAAAAATAATTTAAGACTGTATTGACACTAGAGCACTAGGAGAAATATGAGCAGTTATGCAAATTCCTTTCAAAAGGGCCGTTTTGTTGTTTGTTTGTTTGTTTTTCAACTTTTTTTAATGCGCCCCTGCCCAACTACACCCACCCCACCCCACTAAAATCTGAGATTTATAAGAATCACGTGAGAACCACTAATCTCCAATCCTGTATCCGTCACTGCAGCCTGCAGGGCGTGTGTTGATTGAAAGGCTCGCGCAACAGTCAGAGCCCGGTTAGCTATGACAGCTGTCAATTCAGAGTATTTCTGACATTAAAAGAAAGCCGCTAGATCATGTAGACAGTGGGCATGGTAGGCGGGGTCATCTACTACTCAAGTGTAGATAAAAGGAAGCCGACAGAGCATGGGCGGATTGAGCTATAAGTCGGTTATAAATCACTTATTCGAATATCGGTCCCTTGAAATTATTTCCGTACGATTCGAAAATGAACTATATAACCTATATATATATTAATTTTTTTTATGATCCTCAGTCCGGGGTAAAAGAAGACATAAATCCGTGTATGTATGTATTTTTTTCTAAAACAAACTGTATCATAGAATGAAACACAATATAAATGTTTAATGATTAAACCAAGCACACTCTCATACAACCTTTTGTTCTTACTATACAACAAGATATATAATCATAATGCATATACAAAACACAATTTCAAAATTAAATATAACAATGGTCCCGTAAACGACCGGAAATGTGTAAGGAGTTCGTAAGAATACGCCAAAACACAATTTCAAAATTGGCAAATTGCGTTCTCTCTCGATCTATTGATAATATAAACTTAATGACTAGTTCGCCAAACTTCTCATGTATGCCCCCATATCATTGCCAATCAGCATGACGCACACACTGAACTCATGTTCCTGTGCGTGATAACAGTACTATGTTGATTATCTAATATTGTCGTTATCAATAATGACCCCCATACACTGTTTATAAATCACGTTAGTGTTTGCCCTACTTTTTCCTCCAATCAGACGGTGAGGAATTTTAAAATAATGGCGAACTTATTCATGTAAATTTCTAACGATCACCAATTTCAACCATTTAATCATTAAGTAATCGCTTACGAAATGGCACGCGCTTGTTTTGGCGCGAACGTGTTAAGACGCGTGGTTTCGTAGAAGCGCGGGGGGAAAAGTAGGGCAAACACTAAGTCAGTTAGAGGCTAAGAAGTGAAATTTTAACAATTAAGAAACCCCGGTCAGTCGCTGCGCTCCTTTCCTTAGGGTTTCTTAATTGTTAAAATTTCACTTCATAGCCTCTAACTAATACTTATGCAATCTAAAATAGGGCCGTTGTGTGAATAAGTCGACAATCCAGTAAAATGTATGGTCAATCATCATAGGTTAGAATCTCACTAACAAAATAGTACAATGCGCCAAGATGTATTGAAGAGGGAGGCCGGACCATCTTCCTCGACTGTTCCATCAATTGAGGGACCAGAAAACAAAGATCTACGACCTACCTTAGTAACGATACCGCGATCGACGGCCCAGGGGGACCCGTTGCCACTCACCTGAAGTGAGTGGTACACGTGCGTCTGGGCAACTTCAAGACTCTACGAAGACTACAACGCATCAGAGATTCAACCTACAGTATGGTTTCAACCTGAGAAGACAGAATAGCTCCAAGTCTACCCTGAATCAATCCAAACTAACCAAGTCTAGACATTCCTTCCCCAGGTCTCGTGCCCCGAGATCTTAAAAACATACCAAAAATCGCAACCCCCTCCCCCTTGGTAAGCAACTGCTGACGCTTGGGCCCCCCCTCCCCCCTCCCCCCCACCCCCTTGGTAAGCAACTGCTGACGCTTGGGCCCATAAGTAAACCCTAAAAAAACAACATGGAATATAAATACGATACAATGTCTGGTAACAAACCAGGCAGTATGCGTATGCCAAAGGTCCCAGCCCTCTAAGGACATACGGTACAATGACAGGCACAAAGCTAGTCAGTACACGTATCCCGCATGAACCCAAGGCCCCTATTAAATAACATACGAAACAATGTCAGGCAACAAGCATGACAGTGCGTACACCTCATCAACCCTCAATCCTCTACCCCGGCAATCCCCGTTACAACAAGTACAGCAGTTGCGGACCCAAGGGCATACACCCACACGCTCACCAAAAGTAAATTAAAAACAGCTAAAAACAACCACCAACAATCACTCATAACCATAGTACGCGAAAATTAGGTTAAATTAACCGCCAGTACTATGGTTATATCTTTGGCAGGCAATTCAGAAACTTTGGGCGACCCTGAGGCGGTGTCACTCTATTCAAAATTCAAAATCAAAAGTTTTACAGTCCAAACATAATGCCGAGTCAACGGGGGATTCTTCCCGGGGGCTCATATGGTAGAGGGACTATAAACCTTAGAACAGAAACAACAAAAAAAACAAAAGAAAAACATAACTGGACATTTATGATCCTCAGTCCCGGGTAAAAGAAGACATAAATCCGTGTAATCAAATAAAACAAACTGTATCATATAATGAAACACAATATAAATGTTTAATGATTAAGCCAAGCACACTCTCATACAACCTTTTGTTCTTACTATACAACAAGATATATAATCATAATGCATATACAAAACACAATTTCAAAATTAAATATAACAATGGTCCCGTAAACGACCGGAAATGTGTAAGGAGTTCGTAAGAATACGCCAAAACACAATTTCAAAATTGGCAAATTGCGTTCTCTCTCGATCTATTGATAATATAAACATAATGACTAGTTCGCCAAACTTCTCATGTATGCCCCCATATCATTGCCAATCAGCATGACGCACACACTGAACTCATGTTCCTGTGCGTGATAACAGTACTATGTTGATTATCTAATATTGTCGTTATCAATAATGACCCCCCATACACTGTTTATTAATCACGTTAGTGTTTGCCCTACTTTTTCCTCCAATCCGACGGTGAGGAATTTTAAAAAAATGGCGAACTTATTCATGTAAATTTCTAACGATCACCAATTTCAACCATTTAATCATTAAGTAATCGCTTACGAAATGGCACGCGCTTGTTTTGGCGCGAACGTGTTAAGACGCGTGGTTTCGTAGAAGCGCGGGGGAAAAGTAGGGCAAACACTAAGTCAGTTAGAGGCTAAGAAGTGAAATTTTAACAATTAAGAAACCCCGGTCAGTCGCTGCGCTCCTTTCCTTAGGGTTTCTTAATTGTTAAAATTTCACTTCATAGCCTCTAACTAATACTTATGCAATCTAAAATAGGGCCGTTGTGTGAATAAGTCGACAATCCAGTAAAATGTATGGTCAATCATCATAGGTTAGAATCTCACTAACAAAATAGTACAATGCTCCAAGATGTATTGAAGAGGGAGGCCGGACCATCTTCCTCGACTGTTCCATCAATTGAGGGACCAGAAAACAAAGATCTACGACCTACCTTAGTAACGATACCGCGATCGACGGCCCAGGGGGACCCGTTGCCACTCACCTGAAGTGAGTGGTACACGTGCGTCTGGGCAACTTCAAGACTCTACGAAGACTACAACGCATCAGAGATTCAACCTACAGTATGGTTCCAACCTGAGAAGACAGAATAGCTCCAAGTCTACCCTGAATCAATCCAAACTAACCAAGTCTAGACATTCCTTCCCCAGGTCTCGTGCCCCGAGATTTTAAAAACATACCAAAAATCGCAACCCCCTCCCCCCTTGGTAAGCAACTGCTGACGCTTGGCCCCCCTCCCCCTCCCCCCCCCACCCCCTTGGTAAGCAACTGCTGACGCTTGGGCCCATAAGTAAACCCTAAAAAAACAACATGGAATATAAATACGATACAATGTCTGGTAACAAACCAGGCAGTATGCGTATGCCAAAGGTCCCAGCCCTCTAAGGACATACGGTACAATGACAGGCACAAAGCTAGTCAGTACACGTATCCGCATGAACCCAAGGCCCCTATTAAATAACATACGAAACAATGTCAGGCAACAAGCATGACAGTGCGTACACCTCATCAACCCTCAATCCTCTACCCCGGCCATCCCCGTTACAACAAGTACAGCAGTTGCGGACCCAAGGGCATACACCCACACGCTCACCAAAAGTAAATTAAAAACAGCTAAAAACAACCACCAACAATCACTCATAACCATAGTACGCGAAAATTAGGTTAAATTAACCGCCAGTACTATGGTTATATCTTTGGCAGGCAATTCAGAAACTTTGGGCGACCCTGAGGCGGTGTCACTCTATTCAAAATTCAAAATCAAAAGTTTTACAGTCCAAACATAATGCCGAGTCAACGGGGGATTCTTCCCGGGGGCTCATATGGTAGAGGGACTATAAACCTTAGAACAGAAACAACAAAAAAAAACAGAAGAAAAACATAACTGGACATTTATGATCCTCAGTCCCGGGTAAAAGAAGACATAAATCCGTGTAATCAAATAAAACAAACTGTATCATATAATGAAACACAATATAAATGTTTAATGATTAAGCCAAGCACACTCTCATACAACCTTTTGTTCTTACTATACAACAAGATATATAATCATAATGCATATACAAAACACAATTTCAAAATTAAATATAACAATGGTCCCGTAAACGACCGGAAATGTGTAAGGAGTTCGTAAGAATACGCCAAAACACAATTTCAAAATTGGCAAATTGCGTTCTCTCTCGATCTATTGATAATATAAACTTAATGACTAGTTCGCCAAACTTCTCATGTATGCCCCCATATCATTGCCAATCAGCATGACGCACACACTGAACTCATGTTCCTGTGCGTGATAACAGTACTATGTTGATTATCTAATATTGTCGTTATCAATAATGACCCCCCATACACTGTTTATTAATCACGTTAGTGTTTGCCCTACTTTTTCCTCCAATCCGACGGTGAGGAATTTAAAAAAATGGCGAACTTATTCATGTAAATTTCTAACGATCACCAATTTCAACCATTTAATCATTAAGTAATCGCTTACGAAATGGCACGCGCTTGTTTTGGCGCGAACGTGTTAAGACGCGTGGTTTCGTAGAAGCGCGGGGGAAAAGTAGAGCAAACACTAAGTCAGTTAGAGGCTAAGAAGTGAAATTTTAACAATTAAGAAACCCCGGTCAGTCGCTGCGCTCCTTTCCTTAGGGTTTCTTAATTGTTAAAATTTCACTTCATAGCCTCTAACTAATACTTATGCAATCTAAAATAGGGCCGTTGTGTGAATAAGTCGACAATCCAGTAAAATGTATGGTCAATCATCATAGGTTAGAATCTCACTAACAAAATAGTACAATGCGCCAAGATGTATTGAAGAGGGAGGCCGGACCATCTTCCTCGACTGTTCCATCAATTGAGGGACCAGAAAACAAAGATCTACGACCTACCTTAGTAACGATACCGCGATCGACGGCCCAGGGGGACCCGTTGCCACTCACCTGAAGTGAGTGGTACACGTGCGTCTGGGCAACTTCAAGACTCTACGAAGACTACAACGCATCAGAGATTCAACCTACAGTATGGTTCCAACCTGAGAAGACAGAATAGCTCCAAGTCTACCCTGAATCAATCCAAACTAACCAAGTCTAGACATTCCTTCCCCAGGTCTCGTGCCCCGAGATTTTAAAAACATACCAAAAATCGCAACCCCCTCCCCCTTGGTAAGCAACTGCTGACGCTTGGGCCCCCCTCCCCCTCCCCCCCCACCCCCTTGGTAAGCAACTGCTGACGCTTGGGCCCATAAGTAAACCCTAAAAAAACAACATGGAATATAAATACGATACAATGTCTGGTAACAAACCAGGCAGTATGCGTATGCCAAAGGTCCCAGCCCTCTAAGGACATACGGTACAATGACAGACACAAAGCTAGTCAGTACACGTATCCCGCATGAACCCAAGGCCCCTATTAAATAACATACGAAACAATGTCAGGCAACAAGCATGACAGTGCGTACACCTCATCAACCCTCAATCCTCTACCCCGGCCATCCCCGTTACAACAAGTACAGCAGTTGCGGACCCAAGGGCATACACCCACACGCTCACCAAAAGTAAATTAAAAACAGCTAAAAACAACCACCAACAATCACTCATAACCATAGTACGCGAAAATTAGGTTAAATTAACCGCCAGTACTATGGTTATATCTTTGGCAGGCAATTCAGAAACTTTGGGCGACCCTGAGGCGGTGTCACTCTATTCAAATTCAAAATCAAAAGTTTTACAGTCCAAACATAATGCCGAGTCAACGGGGGATTCTTCCCGGGGGCTCATATGGTAGAGGGACTATAAACCTTAGAACAGAAACAACAAAAAAAACAAAAGAAAAACATAACTGGACATTTATGATCCTCAGTCCCGGGTAAAAGAAGACATAAATCCGTGTAATCAAATAAAACAAACTGTATCATATAATGAAACACAATATAAATGTTTAATGATTAAGCCAAGCACACTCTCATACAACCTTTTGTTCTTACTATACAACAAGATATATAATCATAATGCATATACAAAACACAATTTCAAAATTAAATATAACAATGGTCCCGTAAACGACCGGAAATGTGTAAGGAGTTCGTAAGAATACGCCAAAACACAATTTCAAAATTGGCAAATTGCGTTCTCTCTCGATCTATTGATAATATAAACTTAATGACTAGTTCGCCAAACTTCTCATGTATGCCCCCATATCATTGCCAATCAGCATGACGCACACACTGAACTCATGTTCCTGTGCGTGATAACAGTACTATGTTGATTATCTAATATTGTCGTTATCAATAATGACCCCCATACACTGTTTATAAATCACGTTAGTGTTTGCCCTACTTTTTCCTCCAATCCGACGGTGAGGAATTTTAAAAAAATGGCGAACTTATTCATGTAAATTTCTAACGATCACCAATTTCAACCATTTAATCATTAAGTAATCGCTTACGAAATGGCACGCGCTTGTTTTGGCGCGAACGTGTTAAGACGCGTGGTTTCGTAGAAGCGCGGGGGAAAAGTAGGGCAAACACTAAGTCAGTTAGAGGCTAAGAAGTGAACTTTTAACAATTAAGAAACCCCGGTCAGTCGCTGCGCTCCTTTCCTTAGGGTTTCTTAATTGTTAAAATTTCACTTCATAGCCTCTAACTAATACTTATGCAATCTAAAATAGG